>JAPQNM010000040.1:1855241-1857741 GCA_029783475.1 Metacarcinus magister
GCGTGAGGGAGTGGATACAGAGCACTTTCTCCTCATACTGTGGTCCAAATTATCATAAATAAGAAGGGAGTCTCGCGGCCCCTTACCCTCACTCACACACTCCCTCGCTCCCCTCACCCTTGCCCTCTTCTCAACGTCTCCCCTTTCACCTTAGCCACTACCTCCGCACTCCACTCCACTCCCTTCCCTTCCCTTCCCTTCCCTCACACCTGTTCCATCTTCCACCTTTTCACCTTTACTTCGCCTCCACTTCTCCACCATTGCCTATCTTTCGTGTATCATATTCCATTACTTGCTCCTCCACCTACCCTCCTCTCCACTCTCACCACCACCTTCAATTTTCTTTCACAGGTATTCTCTCGTCCAACTCTTCATCTCTAATTCACTCAGACGTCTATTGAACTGCCCACATACACATTTTTACCTGTCCCTCAATCACCCACCTTCCCACACCTACACCACCTCACCTTAACCACAGTCTCGCCTCACCAATCACAGTATCCATTACACACTACCTTATATTACCACGTACTGTACCCTCGCCACACTTTACTCACTACTAACAGCCCCAAACTACTACCTAACACGTTATTTCACACCGTCACACTCGTCCCCATTTACATATCTTCCCTACTCACGCATTACTTTCTCCCTACTACTTCCATCACCACCACCATTTTGAGTTCAGTAAGTACAGCACTCGCTCAAAATTAATATTATTAGTTTTTCAAATCACGTCTCCGAAGATCAAAGGAGGAAAACCAAGAACACTAACTTGAGTACCAACGAATCACTAATAATAAGTTTCTTCATTAAGTCTTTTTTTTTTCATTATCTAACTTCGTGTGTGTCCTCAACCACCCCAGTTCCCTTTCCTCAACATAAATTGCGAGGTTTTTTGAGTATTCAACATATAAGGAACCTCACATCAATGGGGAAGAGTAAAAGTTGCAACTCATTTTGATTTGAGAGTTAAGATTCCTCAAGTCAACCTATCACTCTTACTTCGTTCTCATCTTAAACGTGAATCATGAGTATACATCTCACTCTATTTCCAGGTGTCGATGATGGTGGGTGAGTGATGAGGAGGTCAGCAGCGTTGCCACTGAGGTCATAAGGTCAGTGGATCAATGGTTGGGTGTCCTTTCTCTATGTTACGTCTCCTTCCCTCTCCTTCCCTCTCCTTCCTACCCTTCAAGTTTCAAAAGAAAGCTTATAACTTATTACATTTCATCATGAAGGAAGAGTATAGACGTGAATGATGTTGCTTTTCCATATTCCTGCTAGAAGTAGTAGTAGCAGAAGTAGTAGTAGTAGTAGTAGTAGTAGTAGTAGTAGTAGTAGTAGTAGCAGCAGTAGTATAAATACCAGGATTAATAAACAATGAAAAGTTGTATTGAAGTTAGTTCTCGGTTCAGGGTTGAGAAACTGGTGGGGCTTGAGAGGAAGAGGATGAGGAGGTGGTGATGGTGGTGGTGGTGGTGATGGTGGTGGTGGTGGTGGTGGTGGTCCTAGTAGTTAGTAGCTAGTGACAGTATCGTTTGGTCTGTTCCCGAAGTACATGTAGCATCCCTTTCTTCCGGAGGTCACGATGCATTTATTGTGGAGATTTTGTACCGAAGTGGTGGGTAGGGTGGGGCTGCAGGGGAGGAACTGGGGTCTGAATGGTGGGTTTAGGGTCAATTGGTTGAAATCTGCTATCTAATTGGTCAATATTCAACGTCTATCGGATTTCTCTCGACCAATCTTGCTTTTGATTTCCATAACTCGTTCCTGATTGGATGGCTCACAGTCTGTTAGTTACCTCGACTCTGTGGCGTAAATACATGCTGGGGATCCTTTATTTCAGTGTGTGTGTGTGTGTGTGTGTGTGTGTGTGTGTGTGTGTGTGTGTGTGTGTGTGTGTGTGTGTGTGTGTGTGTGTGTGTGTGTGTGTGTGTGTGTGTGTGTGTGTGTATGTCTCGAAAAGGGCTTGGATAAGATTATAAGAGCATTTGGTAAAGTTTTATAGGGCTGTAAACTGAAATCGTTCTGCTAAATATCTCTGGATTAGTTAAGAAGAGAAGGAGGAGGAGGAAGAGGATGACGATGTTGTTGTTTAGAGAGTTTTCCTGTATGACTAATGGCTTTAGAGGGAGTGGCAAGAAACCTCCCTCACAAAGAATGGTTTAGATCAGTTGTAAGTCGGTAACACTGATGGAAAGGGAAAGCAAATGACCTTAATCCGTTGTATTGTGTGGATTTATGTGGGGTCGTGTCTATACATTTTTACACACACACACACACACACACACACACACACACACACACACACACACACACACTAGTGCTAGAATATAGTGTTAATACTCTGAAAAGGGCGGCAGTTTTGTATACATTTATTTGTTCCATGTTTTTATGTTTTACCATTTTATTTATTTTTTTTTTCAATGTACTACTTTACTTTTGGCTGTGCTTTTATATTTTCTTTATTATTGGTTCGTCTGTTTTCACTTTTTTA
>JAPQNM010000040.1:1860241-1862741 GCA_029783475.1 Metacarcinus magister
CAGTCTTATCTCCCACTGGCATTACGTTGACCATCAAGAAGAACAGAATGACACTCTAGAAATCTTACTCGTCCACAAAATAACTTCAGACAGATGCAATGCAGATATACAATGCTTGAAATAGATCCTAAACACCAGTGTGGCACATCCCTTCCTCCCTCAGACACTCCCTCTCTCTTACACTCCCTCCCTCCCTCAGACACACTCTCTCTCTTACACTCCCTCCTTCCCTCAGACACTCCCTCTCTCTTACCCTCCCTCCCTCCCTGTTACAGTCACGCCTCTGCCTTGCCCACCCAGCAACCCCCACAGACTCACAAAGCAGCTCACGCCTCCCTAATCTTTCCCAGCGGTCATTAATCTGTTCCTCGAAGTTCCATTACGGATCTCCTCTCCACATGGCCCATTTTTTAGCCACCTCACCCCTCAATCTGTCCTTGGCCACCGCTAGGTCACTAAAGCTGCGCCTCTGTTATCTCCTCTCACTGAATGAAACCCTCAGACCGTCACCTCCTTGCCCTCCGGAGTCAAAGTCTTACGCACTCCTTCCACCACCCGCCAGACCCTCTCACATTGATTTATTTTTTTGTGAAGGATATCGCTAATAAGTCGAGATATGTTGCGTGTCACTCTCATGAAATATTCGTGAGCCCGTGTATATGCGTTTCCTGTGGACGTGACTCACACACATATGTACGTGACGGATTGGGTGAAGGCGGAAGGACGTATCACGCAAGGACGACAAACACTACAACGGGATAGCATTTCTATATCATGAAAATATTACACTGAAAAATGTTCTCGCTACGCCGACCAGTATATGACCCCTCCTCCTCCTCCTCCTCCTCCTCCTCCTCCTCCTCCTCCTCCTCCTCCTCCTCCTCCTCCTCCTCCTCCTCCTCCTCTTCTTCTTCTTCCTCCTTCTCCCTCGGTATGAGAACACGCTTTTTTTCGTGTGCTATGAGGGTTCGGTTTTGTGTGGGGAAGTATCGACGGGTTCCTGGTACGTGAAGCACTCGGCGTCACGACCACTCAGACTCTTCGACGTAAACCTATAATGTAACGGGAGAAGGTTGGGTGGTAGTGGTGGTGATGGTGGTGGTAGCGGCGGCGGCGGCGGTAGCGGCGGTCGCGGTAAAGTCTACGGTGGATGCTTCCCGCGTTTCGCTATGTACCCTTTTTTCATTTTCTTCACTTTCAGTATGTTTAAACGAGATAATTATATATATTTTTTCTTGTATCTCTTTATCATGCGCAGATAAACACACACACACACACACACACACACACACACACACACACACACACACACACACACACACACACACACACACACACACACACACACACACACACACACACACACACACACACACACACACACACACACACACACACACACACACACACACACACCAGAACCTAACGAGAAACAGGGTCTGCTCGATAGTCATATGTTGATCCGTTGTTCCGTGAGATTAGATGAAGAGAATTCGAGTAGAAAGTCCGAAGGGAACCCAAAGAGAAGGAGGAGAGGAGGTGGAAAAAAGGAGAGTATGTTTTATGATTGTAGATATTAGATAGATAGATAGATTTATTATTTGATAGATAGTTTGATTGATAGATAGATAGGTACATAAGTTATTAGTGGTTGTAGTAGTGGTAGTAATAGTATTAGTTGAATTATTATTGTTTAGTAGTAGTAGTAGTAGTAGTAGTTGTAGTAGTAGTTGTTGTAGTGATTTTGTTATTGACGCTAATGTTATTTTTTCCATTATTATTCGTTTGTTTCAATTTTTCAGCAATTAGTCATGAAAATGCAACAAACTATTTTCAATATACATATACGTGTATATACATATTTTTTTTTCTCTTTCTACCTGTTTGATGGACGATTTCAATTCAGTGCGCAATACACTACAGAAATGAACAAGAACACTTGAAAATATGAGTTGTTAAGCTATTTTGCAACTACTAAAAAGAAGAAAGGAAAAAAAAAATAACAGGGTGAAGCATAACAGTCCTTCTATATTTATTATTGTGCATCCAATATGATTTAACGTTAATCTAAAAATGTGGATGAAATATTTGGCTTTTCTTTTCATTACAAAATATACACTCATAGAAATCCTCGTTCCACTTTAAGCAGAAAAATATACGACAAAAGATAAAAGGAACAAACACACACAAACACACACACACACACACACACACACACACACACACACACACACACACACACACACACACACACACACACACACACACACGAATGAAGTGAACACACAAAAAACAACACAAGAACACAGTTAAAATCCATCCAAGCTATTATTTATTTTTTTTGTCGTATATGTTTTCGTTTTTTATGTATATAAATTCGAGTTATTTTATTCAGGAATGATGGAGGTAGAATGTGAGTTTCATTTAGTGTGACTCTCCATCATCGCTTTACGGAGTGGGGGGGAGGAAAGGAAAAAAAGATGGGGAGGATCAGAGTATT
>JAPQNM010000040.1:1872741-1875241 GCA_029783475.1 Metacarcinus magister
AGAGAGAGAGAGAGAGAGAGAGAGAGAGAGAGAGAGAGAGAGAGAGAGAGAGAGAGAGAGAGAGAGAGAGAGAGAAGGGAGTAAGGATGTGGGGGTGTGAAAGAAAGGGATTGAGAAAGTTTTTTTATGCAGGAAAAGTGTGGAAGGAATATTTGCTGAATGACACAGTTAGTTACCGACTGATTGACTTGCTTAAATTGATGATTGATAGTGAGTGAGTGAATGAGAGAGAGAGAGAGAGAGAGAGAGAGAGAGAGAGAGAGAGAGAGAGAGAGAGAGAGAGAGAGAGAGAGAGAGAGAGAGAAGCCACACACACAAACCAACACAACACAATACAACAACACATGTCATAATTAGCTATCCTTCTGGAAACCATAGGACTGAACTTCCATTATTTTTTTCGGTCCTGTGAGACACTCAAGACGAGGCTGAGGAAACCAGTGTTGGGGAACGAAGTTGAGGAGAAGGAGGAGGAGGAGGAGGAGGAGGAGGAGGAAGAGGAAGAGGAAGAGGAAGAGGAAGAGTTATACGTAGCCTTAATGGTCGAGCTGAGAAGAGGATGACAGAAGCAACAGCGGCCTTAGTGGGAGGGTATTGATTACCATGTCAACCACCTCTTCCTGCTCCTCCTCTTCCTCTTCCTCCTCCTCTTCCTCCTCCTACTCTTCCTCCTCCTCCTCCTACTCTTCTTCGTCTTCTCTTCCTCTTCCTTCTCCTCCTCCTCCTCTTCACGCTGCACAAACTACTCGTGGGAAGTAATGACAGGTGACGTTATTATTCTTAGAACTCGTAGCCTCGTCTCACTTGTATCTGAAGCTTCTCTGATAGTGGGAGAATCGGTGGTGGTGGTGGTGGTGGAGGGGGAATAAAGCGGCAGGTGCAAGGGAGGAGGTGGAGGCTATAATGACGGTATTGAAGGCAGTTGTGGTAAGGAAGGGGATGGTTGTGCCAGCCGTGGTGTGGAGGGTGCCTGTGTTTCCAGTAAGAAGAGGGTGTTGGGGTATCTGAAAGGGTGGTGATGGTGGTGGTGGTGGTGGTGGTGGTGGTGGTGGTGGTGGTGGAGCGATAGCGGAGATAGGATAGTGGCAATGAGGAAGATGATTATTGTTATTGTTGTGGTGATGAATAGTGGTGAGTGTAGTGGTGTTTGAGGAGTGGTACTGGTGGTGGTAGTAGTGGTAGTTTTTACGAAGATTATAGTGGTGTGTTGACAATGATTCTCTGGTCGTCTTTGTGGTGATAATGATAACTATAATGAAAGTTTACAAATAGTGTCATTGCATTTATCACAGTAAGCTGGGTGAGGGACGAAGTGACGTGCATAACAGTGAGGCAAATAGTGTAGTAGCAGAGGGAGGTGTGGTTGTGTTGGTGGTGGTGGTGTTGGCTGTGGTGATGATGAATAGGGAGGGAAGGAGGAAGGGAAGGAGGCTGCCTTGTGCGTCGTCTCCGCATTACCATTACAGAAGACCGTCAACGCCTGCCACTCTCTGGCTCGTCACACAGAACTATTTCCATATCTGGTTACCAATTGCTTCTGCGAGCGAGGTGTAGTTGTGGCCTGCAAAGAGGAGGACGAGGAAGAGGAAGAGGAAGAAGAGAAGGAGGAGGAGGAGGAGGAGTACAAAGAGTACAAACGAAGAACAAACAGCAACAGTCTTACTGGACTTACTAGAGTCGTTTATGTTAATATTGTCGAAGCATTGGACAATTTCAAATACCTTTATTAAGTCCTATCGTAGCCTACGTTTGGATGAACTGAATAAGTTTTGTTTCTTTAGTCGTTCTTCGTAAGGCTTGTTTCGCAATCTAGGGATCATATTAGTAACTCGTTTTTGTATTATCTCCAACTTATCAATATTTTTTTTATAGTATGGTGACCAGAATTGAATGCAATATTCTAGATGAGGGCGTACGAGTGCATTGAATAGTGTAAGGATAACTTTTTCAGATTTATACTCAAAAGTTCTTCCAATGAAGCCGACCAGTTTGTTAGCTGCCTTAATAACGTCTGAACAATATTTATCTGGTTTAAGGTCATTACTAATAGTTACACCTAAGTCTTATTCATGGCTAACCTTCGAAAGTGGAGCATTTAGGAAGAGAAGGAGGAGGAGGACGAGCAGAAGTTGTAGGTTTCTCTTCACTTGTTGATTGAAATTGATTGATCTGCTCAATGTTGGCTAGTGTGTCGAGCTGCCCTTTGGAAGAGAGAGAAAGAGAGAGAGAGAGAGAGAGAGAGAGAGAGAGAGAGAGAGAGAGAGAGAGAGAGAGAGAGAGAGAGAGAGAGAGAGAGAGAGAGAGAGAGAGAGAGAGAGAGAGAGAGAGAGAGAGAGAGAGAGAGAGAGAAGGGATATAGAATTTCAGC
Organism: Metacarcinus magister; assembly: GCA_029783475.1. NCBI lineage: Eukaryota > Metazoa > Arthropoda > Malacostraca > Decapoda > Cancridae > Metacarcinus > Metacarcinus magister. The sequence goes on from JAPQNM010000040.1 coordinate 1,875,110, forward strand.
TCAACCATTCTTTTCTCCTTCACCTTTAGCCGAAGAGACAATATCATTCCGCCAACAGAATTGATCTTGAGAACATATACCTAACAGTCCTATCATATATCACACCCAAGTAAAGGTGACCTCACCGTATTT
>JAPQNM010000040.1:1892741-1905052 GCA_029783475.1 Metacarcinus magister
GTGGTTGCATAGCCAATGGCCGCACTCCAGACAACCAATATACGGAATCCTGACCCTAACGAGGACGAGGACGAGGACGAGGTGAAGGAAAGGACAATCGGAGAAAATGTAGCGAGGAACACATATAGTCTTAACGTCCACGAATATTCTTGTAATGACTGTTACAGCTCAAAGCAGTTCATAACTAAGCCTTACGACACGTTTAACCATCTTACAGACCCTCGTGGATGTGTAGAATTGACCTCAACATATGGTGGATTTTTTGTCATTTTTGCTACTCCGGGAAATTTTTTGCAAAATTTCCTCTTCGATTTTGTTCTTTTTAAACTATGTTGTACATGGGAAGAATGTAAGACTTTCAGCTTAGTTTCAGTTAATTTCACCAGCAACTTTTATTGCTATAAATGAATTTATTTGGGTTACAACCAATGATAAAATCAGTATGGTGGATCTAATACTTTACCAATGTTGATGGAAAAGATATCAGATATTCGTTATGAAAGTACCAACTAATAAACACAGCACTTTGTTCAATTGGTATCTTAGCTTAGAAGCTAATATTGTTTGTTTAATGATATCATTATTTTAGTAAATAACTATTTTTCATGAGATAGATACCGATCAAATATAACAAAGAGTTATGTTGTGAAATCATAAATATTTTTCGCTTCTTTTTAAACCCTATCCCATTCCAATCCTGCGTCTAGTTTCTTTTTTCATTATTTATAATCTACGAAATTTACGTGAGGACGTAATATATATTTTCTTAATATTGTGTTTATCAGTACTTGTTACATACCATAAGGATCGGAAAAAGGTGCAGAATTTGAAGCATTGGTTGAAAATTCAATACGAGTAAAACGAAAGGAGTTACAGCTAGTTTAAGTAGAACATATGATGAAAACAAGTTTTTATACACTATTTCAGGATGGCAGAGTCTGTTTGATTACTCCTGTAGTGTACATAGCCTTCCTCTGACCTTCTTAAATGCTGCTGCATCAAGATAAGGCTCACTAGAATTAGGTATATAGAGGCAGAAAACAATTCAATTCCCACCGCTCGTTCGGTCATGACCGGCCGATCAAAATCTTCACTACTGACTCTGTCACCGGTGCCACCAATGGCCATGGAAGTTATTTATTTTCATTAAAAAATGTAATGCAGTACTTTTATTGCAGTGTCAAGCTCCATCAAGAGGATATGATAGCTATCCGTAACCCGCGTATACTCCTACACACGACACGTTACCCCGTAAAGAACACATATAGTCTTAACGTCCACGAATATTCTTGTAATGACTGTTACAGCTCAAAGCAGTTCATAACTAAGCCTTACGACAAGATAAGGCTCACTAGAATTAGGTATATAGAGGCTGAAAACAATTCAATTCCCACCGCTCGTTCGGTCATGACCGGCCGATCAAAATCTTCACTACTGACTCTGTCACCGGTGCCACCAATGGCCATGGAAGTTATTTATTTGCATTAAAAAATGTAATGCAGTACTTTTATTGCAGTGTCAAGCTCCATCAAGAGGATATGATAGCTATCCGTAACCCGCGTATACTCCTACACACGACACGTTACCCCGTAAGGAACACATATAGTCTTAACGTCCACGAATATTCTTGTAATGACTGTTACAGCTCAAAGCAGTTCATAACTAAGCCTTACGACACGTTTAACCATCTTACAGACCCTCGTGGATGTGTAGAATTGACCTCAACATATGGTGGATTTTTTGTCATTTTTGCTACTCCGGGAAATTTTTTGCAAAATTTCCTCTTCGATTTTGTTCTTTTTAAACTATGTTGTACATGGGAAGAATGTAAGACTTTCAGCTTAGTTTCAGTTAATTTCACCAGCAACTTTTATTGCTATAAATGAATTTATTTGGGTTACAACCAATGATAAAATCAGTATGGTGGATCTAATACTTTACCAATGTTGATGGAAAAGATATCAGATATTCGTTATGAAATTACCAACTAATAAACACAGCACTTTGTTCAATTGGTATCTTAGCTTAGAAGCTAATATTGTTTGTTTAATGATATCATTATTTTAGTAAATAACTATTTTTCATGAGATAGATACCGATCAAATATAACAAAGAGTTATGTTGTGAAATCATAAATATTTTTCGCTTCTTTTTAAACCCTATCCCATTCCAATCCTGCGTCTAGTTTCTTTTTTCATTATTTATAATCTACGAAATTTACGTGAGGACGTAATATATATTTTCTTAATATTGTGTTTATCAGTACTTGTTACATACCATAAGGATCGGAAAAAGGTGCAGAATTTGAAGCATTGGTTGAAAATTCAATACGAGTAAAACGAAAGGAGTTACAGCTAGTTTAAGTAGAACATATGATGAAAACAAGTTTTTATACACTATTTCAGGATGGCAGAGTCTGTTTGATTACTCCTGTAGTGTACATAGCCTTCCTCTGACCTTCTTAAATGCTGCTACATCAAGATAAGGCTCACTAGAATTAGGTATATAGAGGCAGAAAACAATTCAATTCCCACCGCTCGTTCGGTCATGACTGGCCGATCAAAATCTTCACTACTGACTCTGTCACCGGTGCCACCAATGGCCATGGAAGTTATTTATTTTCATTAAAAAATGTAATGCAGTACTTTTATTGCAGTGTCAAGCTCCATCAAGAGGATATGATAGCTATCCGTAACCCGCGTATACTCCTACACACGACACGTTACCCCGTAAAGAACACATATAGTCTTAACGTCCACGAATATTCTTGTAATGACTGTTACAGCACAAAGCAGTTCATAACTAAGCCTTACGACAAGATAAGGCTCACTAGAATTAGGTATATAGAGGCTGAAAACAATTCAATTCCCACCGCTCGTTCGGTCATGACCGGCCGATCAAAATCTTCACTACTGACTCTGTCACCGGTGCCACCAATGGCCATGGAAGTTATTTATTTGCATTAAAAAATGTAATGCAGTACTTTTATTGCAGTGTCAAGCTCCATCAAGAGGATATGATAGCTATCCGTAACCCGCGTATACTCCTACACACGACACGTTACCCCGTAAAGAACACATATAGTCTTAACGTCCACGAATATTCTTGTAATGACTGTTACAGCTCAAAGTAGTTCATAACTAAGCCTTACGACACGTTTAACCATCTTACAGACCCTCGTGGATGTGTAGAATTGACCTCAACATATGGTGGATTTTTTGTCATTTTTGCTACTCCGGGAAATTTTTTGCAAAATTTCCTCTTCGATTTTGTTCTTTTTAAACTATGTTGTACATGGGAAGAATGTAAGACTTTCAGCTTAGTTTCAGTTAATTTCACCAGCAACTTTTATTGCTATAAATGAATTTATTTGGGTTACAACCAATGATAAAATCAGTATGGTGGATCTAATACTTTACCAATGTTGATGGAAAAGATATCAGATATTCGTTATGAAATTACCAACTAATAAACACAGCACTTTGTTCAATTGGTATCTTAGCTTAGAAGCTAATATTGTTTGTTTAATGATATCATTATTTTAGTAAATAACTATTTTTCATGAGATAGATACCGATCAAATATAACAAAGAGTTATGTTGTGAAATCATAAATATTTTTCGCTTCTTTTTAAACCCTATCCCATTCCAATCCTGCGTCTAGTTTCTTTTTTCATTATTTATAATCTACGAAATTTACGTGAGGACGTAATATATATTTTCTTAATATTGTGTTTATCAGTACTTGTTACATACCATAAGGATCGGAAAAAGGTGCAGAATTTGAAGCATTGGTTGAAAATTCAATACGAGTAAAACGAAAGGAGTTACAGCTAGTTTAAGTAGAACATATGATGAAAACAAGTTTTTATACACTATTTCAGGATGGCAGAGTCTGTTTGATTACTCCTGTAGTGTACATAGCCTTCCTCTGACCTTCTTAAATGCTGCTACATCAAGATAAGGCTCACTAGAATTAGGTATATAGAGGCAGAAAACAATTCAATTCCCACCGCTCGTTCGGTCATGACTGGCCGATCAAAATCTTCACTACTGACTCTGTCACCGGTGCCACCAATGGCCATGGAAGTTATTTATTTTCATTAAAAAATGTAATGCAGTACTTTTATTGCAGTGTCAAGCTCCATCAAGAGGATATGATAGCTATCCGTAACCCGCGTATACTCCTACACACGACACGTTACCCCGTAAAGAACACATATAGTCTTAACGTCCACGAATATTCTTGTAATGACTGTTACAGCACAAAGCAGTTCATAACTAAGCCTTACGACAAGATAAGGCTCACTAGAATTAGGTATATAGAGGCTGAAAACAATTCAATTCCCACCGCTCGTTCGGTCATGACCGGCCGATCAAAATCTTCACTACTGACTCTGTCACCGGTGCCACCAATGGCCATGGAAGTTATTTATTTGCATTAAAAAATGTAATGCAGTACTTTTATTGCAGTGTCAAGCTCCATCAAGAGGATATGATAGCTATCCGTAACCCGCGTATACTCCTACACACGACACGTTACCCCGTAAAGAACACATATAGTCTTAACGTCCACGAATATTCTTGTAATGACTGTTACAGCTCAAAGTAGTTCATAACTAAGCCTTACGACACGTTTAACCATCTTACAGACCCTCGTGGATGTGTAGAATTGACCTCAACATATGGTGGATTTTTTGTCATTTTTGCTACTCCGGGAAATTTTTTGCAAAATTTCCTCTTCGATTTTGTTCTTTTTAAACTATGTTGTACATGGGAAGAATGTAAGACTTTCAGCTTAGTTTCAGTTAATTTCACCAGCAACTTTTATTGCTATAAATGAATTTATTTGGGTTACAACCAATGATAAAATCAGTATGGTGGATCTAATACTTTACCAATGTTGATGGAAAAGATATCAGATATTCGTTATGAAATTACCAACTAATAAACACAGCACTTTGTTCAATTGGTATCTTAGCTTAGAAGCTAATATTGTTTGTTTAATGATATCATTCTTTTAGTAAATAACTATTTTTCATGAGATAGATACCGATCAAATATAACAAAGAGTTATGTTGTGAAATCATAAATATTTTTCGCTTCTTTTTAAACCCTATCCCATTCCAATCCTGCGTCTAGTTTCTTTTTTCATTATTTATAATCTACGAAATTTACGTGAGGACGTAATATATATTTTCTTAATATTGTGTTTATCAGTACTTGTTACATACCATAAGGATCGGAAAAAGGTGCAGAATTTGAAGCATTGGTTGAAAATTCAATACGAGTAAAACGAAAGGAGTTACAGCTAGTTTAAGTAGAACATATGATGAAAACAAGTTTTTATACACTATTTCAGGATGGCAGAGTCTGTTTGATTACTCCTGTAGTGTACATAGCCTTCCTCTGACCTTCTTAAATGCTGCTGCATCAAGATAAGGCTCACTAGAATTAGGTATATAGAGGCAGAAAACAATTCAATTCCCACCGCTCGTTCGGTCATGACTGGCCGATCAAAATCTTCACTACTGACTCTGCCACCGGTGCCACAATGGCCATGGAAGTTATTTATTTTCATTAAAAAATGTAATGCAGTACTTTTATTGCAGTGTCAAGCTCCATCAAGAGGATATGATAGCTATCCGTAACCCGCGTATACTCCTACACACGACACGTTACCCCGTAAAGAACACATATAGTCTTAACGTCCACGAATATTCTTGTAATGACTGTTACAGCACAAAGCAGTTCATAACTAAGCCTTACGACAAGATAAGGCTCACTAGAATTAGGTATATAGAGGCTGAAAACAATTCAATTCCCACCGCTCGTTCGGTCATGACCGGCCGATCAAAATCTTCACTACTGACTCTGTCACCGGTGCCACCAATGGCCATGGAAGTTATTTATTTGCATTAAAAAATGTAATGCAGTACTTTTATTGCAGTGTCAAGCTCCATCAAGAGGATATGATAGCTATCCGTAACCCGCGTATACTCCTACACACGACACGTTACCCCGTAAAGAACACATATAGTCTTAACGTCCACGAATATTCTTGTAATGACTGTTACAGCTCAAAGCAGTTCATAACTAAGCCTTACGACACGTTTAACCATCTTACAGACCCTCGTGGATGTGTAGAATTGACCTCAACATATGGTGGATTTTCTGTCATTTTTGCTACTCCGGGAAATTTTTTGCAAAATTTCCTCTTCGATTTTGTTCTTTTTAAACTATGTTGTACATGGGAAGAATGTAAGACTTTCAGCTTAGTTTCAGTTAATTTCACCAGCAACTTTTATTGCTATAAGTTAATTTATTTGGGTTACAACCAATGATAAAATCAGTATGGTCGATCTAATACTTTACCAATGTTGATGGAAAAGATATCAGATATTCGTTATGAAATTACCAACTAATAAACACAGCACTTTGTTCAATTGGTATCTTAGCTTAGAAGCTAATATTGTTTGTTTAATGATATCATTATTTTAGTAAATAACTATTTTCATGAGATAGATACCGATCAAATATAACAAAGAGTTATGTTGTGAATTCATAAATATTTTTCGCTTCTTTTTAAACCCTATCCATTCCAATCCTGCGTCTAGTTTCTTTTTCATTATTTATAATCTACGAAATTTACGTGAGGACGTAATATATATTTTCTTAATATTGTGTTTATCAGTACTTGTTACATACCATAAGGATCGGAAAAAGGTGCAGAATTTGAAGCATTGGTTGAAAAATTCAATACGAGTAAAACGAAAGGAGTTACAGCTAGTTTAAGTAGAACATATGATGAAAACAAGTTTTTATACACTATTTCAGGATGGCAGAGTCTGTTTGATTACTCCTGTAGTGTACATAGCCTTCCTCTGACCTTCTTAAATGCTGCTGCATCAAGATAAGGCTCACTAGAATTAGGTATATAGAGGCAGAAAACAATTCAATTCCCACCGCTCGTTCGGTCATGACTGGCCGATCAAAATCTTCACTACTACTGACTCTGTCACCGGTGCCACCAATGGCCATGGAAGTTATTTATTTTCATTAAAAAATGTAATGCAGTACTTTTATTGCAGTGTCAAGCTCCATCAAGAGGATATGATAGCTATCCGTAACCCGCGTATACTCCTACACACGACACGTTACCCCGTAAAGAACACATATAGTCTTAACGTCCACGAATATTCTTGTAATGACTGTTACAGCACAAAGCAGTTCATAACTAAGCCTTACGACAAGATAAGGCTCACTAGAATTAGGTATATAGAGGCTGAAAACAATTCAATTCCCACCGCTCGTTCGGTCATGACCGGCGATCAAAATCTTCACTACTGACTCTGTCACCGGTGCCACCAATGGCCATGGAAGTTATTTATTTGCATTAAAAAATGTAATGCAGTACTTTTATTGCAGTGTCAAGCTCCATCAAGAGGATATGATAGCTATCCGTAACCCGCGTATACTCCTACACACGACACGTTACCCCGTAAGGAACACATATAGTCTTAACGTCCACGAATATTCTTGTAATGACTGTTACAGCTCAAAGCAGTTCATAACTAAGCCTTACGACACGTTTAACCATCTTACAGATCCTCGTGGATGTGTAGAATTGACCTCAACATATGGTGGATTTTTTGTCATTTTTGCTACTCCGGGAAATTTTTTGCAAAATTTCCTCTTCGATTTTGTTCTTTTAAACTATGTTGTACATGGGAAGAATGTAAGACTTTCAGCTTAGTTTCAGTTAATTTCACCAGCAACTTTTATGCTATAAATGAATTTATTTGGGTTACAACCAATGATAAAATCAGTATGGTGGATCTAATACTTTACCAATGTTGATGGAAAAGATATCAGATATTCGTTATGAAATTACCAACTAATAAACACAGCACTTTGTTCAATTGGTATCTTAGCTTAGAAGCTAATATTGTTTGTTTAATGATATCATTATTTTAGTAAATAACTATTTTTCATGAGAGAGATACCGATCAAATATAACAAAGAGTTATGTTGTGAAATTATAAATATTTTTCGCTTCTTTTTAAACCCTATCCCATTCCAATCCTGCGTCTAGTTTCTTTTTTCATTATTTATAATCTACGAAATTTACGTGAGGACGTAATATATATTTTCTTAATATTGTGTTTATCAGTACTTGTTACATACCATAAGGATCGGAAAAAGGTGCAGAATTTGAAGCATTGGTTGAAAAATCAATACGAGTAAAACGAAAGGAGTTACAGCTAGTTAAATAGAACATATGATGAAAACAAGTTTTTATACACTTATTTCAGGATGGCAGAGTCTGTTTGATTACTCCTGTAGTGTACATAGCCTTCCTTTGACCTTCTTAAATGCTGCTGCATCAAGATAAGGCTCACTAGAATTAGGTATATAGAGGCAGAAAACAATTCAATTCCCACCGCTCGTTCGGTCATGACTGGCCGATCAAAATCTTCACTACTGACTCTGTCACCGGTGCCACCAATGGCTATGGAAGTTATTTATTTTCATTAAAAATGTAATGCAGTACTTTTATTGCAGTGTCAAGCTCCATCAAGAGGATATGATAGCTATCGGTAACCCGCGTATACTCCTACACACGACACGTTACCCCGTAAAGAACACATATAGTCTTAACGTCCACGAATATTCTTGTAATGACTGTTACAGCTCAAAGCAGTTCATAACTAAGCCTTACGACACGTTTAACCATCTTACAGATCCTCGTGGATGTGTAGAATTGACCTCAACATATGGTGGATTTTTTGTCATTTTTGCTACTCCGGGAAATTTTTTGCAAAATTTCCTCTTCGATTTTGTTCTTTTTAAACTATGTTGTACATGGGAAGAATGTAAGACTTTCAGCTTAGTTTCAGTTAATTTCACCAGCAACTTTTATTGCCATAAATGAATTTATTTGGGTTACAACCAATGATAAAATCAGTATGGTGGATCTAATACCTTACCAATGTTGATGGAAAAGATATCAGATATTCGTTATGAAATTACCAACTAATAAACACAGCACTTTGTTCAATTGGTATCTTAGCTTAGAAGCTAATATTGTTTGTTTAATGATATCATTATTTTAGTAAATAACTATTTTTCATGAGATAGATACCGATCAAATATAACAAAGAGTTATGTTGTGAAATTATAAATATTTTTCGCTTCTTTTAAACCCTATCCCATTCCAATCCTGCGTCTAGTTTCTTTTTTCATTATTTATAATCTACGTAATTTACGTGAGGACGTAATATATATTTTCTTAATATTGTGTTTATCAGTACTTGTTACATACCATAAGGATCGGAAAAAGGTGCAGAATTTGAAGCATTGGTTGAAAAATCAATACGAGTAAAACGAAAGGAGTTACAGCTAGTTTAAGTAGAACATATGATGAAAACAAGTTTTATACACTATTTCAGGATGGCAGAGTCTGTTTGATTACTCCTGTAGTGTACATAGCCTTCCTCTGACCTTCTTAAATGCTGCTGCATCAAGATAAGGCTCACTAGAATTAGGTATATAGAGGCAGAAAACAATTCAATTCCCACCGCTCGTTCGGTCATGACTGGCCGATCAAAATCTTCACTACTGACTCTGTCACCGGTGCCACCAATGGCCATGGAAGTTATTTATTTTCATTAAAAAATGTATGCAGTACTTTTATTGCAGTGTCAAGCTCCATCAAGAGGATATGATAGCTATCCGTAACCCGCGTATACTCCTACACACGACACGTTACCCCGTAAAGAACACATATAGTCTTAACGTCCACGAATATTCTTGTAATGACTGTTACAGCACAAAGCAGTTCATAACTAAGCCTTACGACAAGATAAGGCTCACTAGAATTAGGTATATAGAGGCTGAAAACAATTCAATTCCCACCGCTCGTTCGGTCATGACCGGCCGATCAAAATCTTCACTACTGACTCTGTCACCGGTGCCACCAATGGCCATGGAAGTTATTTATTTGCATTAAAAAATGTAATGCAGTACTTTTATTGCAGTGTCAAGCTCCATCAAGAGGATATGATAGCTATCCGTAACCCGCGTATACTCCTACACACGACACGTTACCCCGTAAGGAACACATATAGTCTTAACGTCCACGAATATTCTTGTAATGACTGTTACAGCTCAAAGCAGTTCATAACTAAGCCTTACGACACGTTTAACCATCTTACAGATCCTCGTGGATGTGTAGAATTGACCTCAACATATGGTGGATTTTTTGTCATTTTTGCTACTCCGGGAAATTTTTTGCAAAATTTCCTCTTCGATTTTGTTCTTTTTAAACTATGTTGTACATGGGAAGAATGTAAGACTTTCAGCTTAGTTTCAGTTAATTTCACCAGCAACTTTTATTGCTATAAATGAATTTATTTGGGTTACAACCAATGATAAAATCAGTATGGTGGATCTAATACTTTACCAATGTTGATGGAAAAGATATCAGATATTCGTTATGAAATTACCAACTAATAAACACAGCACTTTGTTCAATTGGTATCTTAGCTTAGAAGCTAATATTGTTTGTTTAATGATATCATTATTTTAGTAAATAACTATTTTTCATGAGAGAGATACCGATCAAATATAACAAAGAGTTATGTTGTGAAATTATAAATATTTTTCGCTTCTTTTTAAACCCTATCCCATTCCAATCCTGCGTCTAGTTTCTTTTTTCATTATTTATAATCTACGAAATTTACGTGAGGACGTAATATATATTTTCTTAATATTGTGTTTATCAGTACTTGTTACATACCATAAGGATCGGAAAAAGGTGCAGAATTTGAAGCATTGGTTGAAAAATCAATACGAGTAAAACGAAAGGAGTTACAGCTAGTTTAAGTAGAACATATGATGAAAACAAGTTTTTATACACTATTTCAGGATGGCAGAGTCTGTTTGATTACTCCTGTAGTGTACATAGCCTTCCTCTGACCTTCTTAAATGCTGCTGCATCAAGATAAGGCTCACTAGAATTAGGTATATAGAGGCAGAAAACAATTCAATTCCCACCGCTCGTTCGGTCATGACTGGCCGATCAAAATCTTCACTACTGACTCTGTCACCGGTGCCACCAATGGCCATGGAAGTTATTTATTTTCATTAAAAAATGTAATGCAGTACTTTTATTGCAGTGTCAAGCTCCATCAAGAGGATATGATAGCTATCCGTAACCCGCGTATACTCCTACACACGACACGTTACCCCGTAAAGAACACATATAGTCTTAACGTCCACGAATATTCTTGTAATGACTGTTACAGCACAAAGCAGTTCATAACTAAGCCTTACGACAAGATAAGGCTCACTAGAATTAGGTATATAGAGGCTGAAAACAATTCAATTCCCACCGCTCGTTCGGTCATGACCGGCCGATCAAAATCTTCACTACTGACTCTGTCACCGGTGCCACCAATGGCCATGGAAGTTATTTATTGCATTAAAAAATGTAATGCAGTACTTTTATTGCAGTGTCAAGCTCCATCAAGAGGATATGATAGCTATCAGTAACCCGCGTATACTCCTACACACGACACGTTACCCCGTAAGAACACATATAGTCTTAACGTCCACGAATATTCTTGTAATGACTGTTACAGCTCAAAGCAGTTCATAACTAAGCCTTACGACACGTTTAACCATCTTACAGACCCTCGTGGATGTGTAGAATTGACCTCAACATATGGTGGATTTTCTGTCATTTTTGCTACTCCGGGAAATTTTTTGCAAAATTTCCTCTTCGATTTTGTTCTTTTTAAACTATGTTGTACATGGGAAGAATGTAAGACTTTCAGCTTAGTTTCAGTTAATTTCACCAGCAACTTTTATTGCCATAAATGAATTTATTTGGGTTACAACCAATGATAAAATCAGTATGGTGGATCTAATACTTACCAATGTTGATGGAAAAGATATCAGATATTCGTTATGAAATTACCAACTAATAAACACAGCACTTTGTTCAATTGGTATCTTAGCTTAGAAGCTAATATTGTTTGTTTAATGATATCATTATTTTAGTAAATAACTATTTTTCATGAGATAGATACCGATCAAATATAACAAAGAGTTATGTTGTGAAATTATAAATATTTTTCGCTTCTTTTTAAACCCTATCCCATTCCAATCCTGCGTCTAGTTTCTTTTTTCATTATTTATAATCTACGTAATTTACGTGAGGACGTAATATATATTTTCTTAATATTGTGTTTATCAGTACTTGTTACATACCATAAGGATCGGAAAAAGGTGCAGATTTTGAAGCAT
>JAPQNM010000040.1:1927652-1932652 GCA_029783475.1 Metacarcinus magister
ATATAATCATTAGTGTGTGATAATCTGCAACGAGTTTTAAAGAAAAAAAAATAAAACTTATATTCTTTGGGTACAAATTATTCGTATTTTCTGATGAATAAATAAGCTCCAGTATGCCTCCTCCTCCTCCTCCTCCTCCTCTTCCTCCTTCTCCTCCTCCTCTTCTCTTCCAATATTTTTCTTTTTTTCTCATTAGCTGTCGCAGTAAATAATCTTCTGAACGTTTTTCTTGTCATTAGTATTTTAATTTCCTAATGAGTGCCATGCATCAAACATAACTAGAGAAGAGTGTGTTGAAGGATGAGATTTGAACGTTCTCTCTCTCTCTCTCTCTCTCTCTCTCTCTCTCTCTCTCTCTCTCTCTCTCTCTCTCTCTCTCTCTCTCTCTCTCTCTCTCTCTCTCTCTCTCTCTCTCTCTCTCTCTCTCTCTCTTTATATACTAACCAATCAACCGGTCAGCCAATCTCTTTTGGTATATATTAATGAATTTCTCGTATTGCTCCCCTCGTCTCTCTCTCTCTCTCTCTCTCTCTCTCTCTCTCTCTCTCTCTCTCTCTCTCTCTCTCTCTCTCTCTCTCTCTCTCTCTCTCTCTCTCTCTCTCTCTCTCTCTCTCTCTCTTTCAGTAGTGTATTTGAAGTATCTGTCTACATTGTTATAGATAAAACAATTAGATAACCTGGAATTAATCTAGAAACAAAAGACTTAATATGGTTTTAGTTAACTATTGATCCTCCCTTTGAAGGCAAGCTCTCTCTCTCTCTCTCTTTCTCTATCTCTTTTTCTTTCTTCTTATATCTCTCTCTCTCTCTCTCTCTCTCTCTCTCTCTCTCTCTCTCTCTCTCTCTCTCTCTCTCTCTCTCTCTCTCTCTCTCTCTCTCTTCTCTCTTATAAACCGAAAACCAATATAGAAGCCCATAATCTGATAGGCTCTATCTTAGAATCCCTTAGGAGGTCAAGAAGAAGATAGCAGAAGTCGAATCTCTGTCTCTCTCTCTTTCTCTCTCTCTCTCTCTCTCTCTCTCTCTCTCTCTCTCTCTCTCTCTCTCTCTCTCTCTCTCTCTCTCTCTCTCTTTCTCTTTCTCTTTCTCTCTGATACTTGTAAAGGTTAATAGTGATTTACTTACTTAACAATTGGCGTTTGGTAAAAAAAAAAATAAAAAAACCAGCTATTATATTCGATAAAAAGAAATTCTTGAACGTAATTTTCTGGTTGAGTGATTGGTAGCCTTGCTCTTTTCTTCGTAAATGATTGGCTTAATACGGTCGGTCTGGAGCACGTCAAGAGGGGGAGATTTATCTGAAACTTTATATGGATTTATAATGATGTGGGGGGAAGTTTACCTTAGAAATATTTTGAGGAAGGAATTTGATAAAGCACCCGGCTATGTATGCTTCTTATTTTTTTTGAGATATGCTTCAATGGTTTAAAAAAAGAAGGTTTGGACCATTAATATAATATGTAGAAATACCGCGTCACGCTACTATGGAATTCAAGGTGATCGCAACCCATCAATCAACTCTTTCTTGTTCTTCATAATTTATACACAACGCAGTAATGAATAGCTTTGTTTTATGCAGTCAGTTGATGAGTTGATAAGTTCACACAACCTTTTATTCATGTTGTTAGTTAAGTATTAGTGTCATTACGTAAGCATCACACAAAGAAGTTCAGATGTGTATAGAACAAATGTATAGAAAGTGCAGGCCAGTCAGTGTATCTAAATGTCAAGTCACTTAGACCCACGTACTATAAAAAAAAAAGAAACCCAAAATAGATAAAAAAAATATAAAATAGAATTAAATGAAATAAAAAAAAAGAACCTGTTTAAAAGTTCACGATAAATATCTATGATTATCGCAGCAACACAGAGATGAAAAACTACATAAATCATGATCGACAACAACATAACAGCGTAACAAACACTCTTACACCGCAGGACGAGGTACTTGTGGCTGTAGGACATAACTAATTCACCTTCAGGAGACTGGCTTATAATACGTCAAGGCACTTACTATGTATAACTCACAGCAGTGTTAGTTAACTTTTTTCTATATATATAATGATGATTTGTGAGGCAGGAACCACGAGTAAGAATCTGATGTTTACGTTCAGAACCTCATGTACGTACGTGTGTAAATAGTGTTATGTATGTACACAAGGAGAATTATGTCAATGTGTATGTATGTATATGCATGTTATATGTTTGTATACTCATTCACACACAGACACGCACACCACACACACACACACACACACACACACACACACCACACACACACACGCACACGCACGTCACCTTAGTAAATATAGGAATGAAGTACCGAAAACCACCTTAGACAAACTCCTCTCTCTCTCTCTCACTCTCACTCTCACTCTCACTCTCTCTCTTCTCTCTCTTCTCTCTCCCTGCTCTCTCTCTCTCTCTCTCTCTCTCTCTCTCTCTCTCTCTCTCTCTCTCTCTCTCTCTCTCTCTCCTCTCTCTCTCTCTCATCTCTTCTCTCTCTCTCTCTCTCTCTTCTCCTCTCTCTCTCTCTCTCTCTCTCTCTCTCTCTCTCTCTCTCTCTCTCTCTCTCTCTCTTTCTCTCAGGCCTCTGCTCAACTTGTCCTTCCAGCTATCCATCCTTCTCCTTTATATATATATGCATCTATCTCTGTCTCTCTTTTCCCGTTTCTCGCTTTCTCTCTGTCTTCCATTTACATTTACACATTTCTCTTTGTTTCGTGAGCACAAGACGAATGGGGAATGAAGTTCTAGGCGCATTTTCCTTTGTTTTCAAGCGTTACCGGCGATAAAGTAGGCAGGGTGATGGAGAGGGTGAAGGCAAGGTGAAGGAAAGATGAAAGGAAGAAGGCAAAGGAGAGAGAGAAAAAAAGGAAAACTATGAAGTAAAAACAAGGTAACATATGTACTCAAATTGAAGGCAAAGAAGAGGAGAAAGTACAGTGAAGATAGGAAGTGCAGGGAAGAAGTGAAGGTCATTATGAAAGCACTTGGAAGGGAAGCGGAGAAGATTGTGAGATGGATGTGAAGATAGGGTGAGGGAAGAGTGGACTGAAGATGAGGGTGAGTAAGGGTGAAGGATACCATATGATTTACGAGGCTAACTAAGAGCAGTAACCTAAGCCGACTTTAATGCCTCCGAACGTACTGAAGATAGTAAAGAATTCATTAGGATAGCACTTACCTCACTCCCCAACCTCCTCCTCCTCCTCCTCCTCCTCCTCCACCTCCTCCTCCACCTCCTCCTCTTCTACCTCCTCATCTTATTCCTTCGCTGTTCATTCTATTTACTCGCTCTAATTTATTTACTTGTTTCTCTTTCCATCTTTTTCTCTTCCTCACTTTACTCTCTCCACTCTCCCTCTTAGTCTTCCTTCTATCTTCTTTATCTCTCTCTCTTTCTTCCTTCCTTTCCCTTTACAATTCCTTCGTCTTCCTCCTCCCATCTGTCTCTCCTCCTCCCCATTGCTCACGCCAACGCACGGAATTATATAGAGAGATATAATGTAAGGTGCAGTATGCTATATTGGAGGAGGAGGAGGAGGAGGAGGAGGAGGAGGAGGAGGAGGAGGAGGAAAAGAAGGAATGTATCTCTTCTGGTGTTCGTATGTTACAGGGAGGTAAAGGAGAATGTGTGAGTGTGTGTGTGTGTGTGTGTGTGTGTGTGTGTGTGTGTGTGTGTGTGTGTGTGTGTGTGTGTGTGTGTGTGTGTGTACGACTATGCTTCCTCATGTATGAAGAAAAGAGCCGGTATATGCATGTAAAAATATGTGCACGTCAATATCCTTGCATGACGTTCAATGATTTACGAATCCAACATTTTTATTCTGCGATTTACAAGACTATTCATTGATTTAACCTAACATTGGGATGGTTGGAAGCTTTTTTCTCCCTCTCTTTACTCCGTGATTTATTTGACCGAAATATCTCCCTGCCTTCCTTGGGGGATTTGGCTTGGACTGAGAGCAAGGTGAGGTGGGGGTGGGGGTAGGAGTGAGGTGGGAAAGGGATGGTGAGGTGAGTGAGGGAGGAGGCGAGGAGGAGGGATGGTGTGGTGTGGTGTGGTGTGGTGTGGTGGGATGTGGTTGTGGGGAGGGGAAGGGGAAGGACAAGTCAGCAGGGAGGAAGGTTGGATCAAGATCTCAAGAAGTTATCTCGATGAGGATCAGGCAAGTCTCCCGAACAAGAATAAGATCAAGAATAATAATAATAACAATTGTAAAAAAAGAATATATATATGTGTAAAGTGAAGAATTATTACACAGTTGGTGATAACATAGGAAAAAAAGTGAATAACAGAACTGACACAACTACTACACCTATCACCACCACTACTACTACCACTGCTACTGCTGCTGCTACTACTACTACTACCAACGCCACAACTGCCACAAACACCGCCACAAACACAGCTGGTAAATATATATGTCACAATATTACAGCCGCCCGTCATTCCGGCCACCACCACCACCACCACCACCACCACTACTACACCAATAACAATACTGCCAACAACTATTCCCTCGCCACCACGACCCGCTTCATTCCACCACCACCACCACCACCACCACCACCACCACCACCACCACCACCACCACCACCACCTATGAAAACATCCTCTGTTTCTCCTCTCACAGACTGATAACCTGAACGACCCCTTAAGAATGCCCCTCTCTTTTTATTATTTTTTTTTCTCTCTCTCTCTCTCTTTCTCTCCCCTTTGTAGTTCTCCTCTCTTTCTACCTCCCACTTAGTCTTTTTCCCTCCCTCCCTCCCTCCCTCCCTCTCCCCCCTTCCCTCCCTTTCTATCCCTTCCCTCCCTACCTGCCTCCACTACATTTTTTCTCCTCTATACCCATCAACTAGTCTTTCTCTCTCCCTCCTTACCCCCCTCCCACGTTCTTTCTTCCTCCTTCCTCCTCCCTCTCCCTTCTCTCCACTGCAGTTCTATATTTTTCTTACCTTTTCCTTCCTGCTTCCTCCCCTCCCCCCACCCC
>JAPQNM010000040.1:1937652-1950152 GCA_029783475.1 Metacarcinus magister
ATATATTAAAAACCCATTACATAATTAATTTTTAAAAGCTATAGGAGCATTAGACGTAAGAGGAAGGGAGGGAGGCAGGGAGGAAGTCAGGAAGAGGAACAGTACTTGATTTCCATTAGGTGTCTCTTGGAAGCCGCGTGACTCATTAAACTCACTTCATTTCACGTTATTAGCCACTCACGCATGCTGAAACCTTGATAAACGACGCCCATTCAGCACCAGGAGCATCATCACACTTCATCAACAAACCTAATCACCCACATTTATCAAGGGACAGACACCACCAATACCCCGCCAACTCCACCCACCTCCTACTCCACCTCCTTCTTCTTCTTCTCACTGACGCATCTACTCCACGTCATCTCATCTCTACTCCGTTACATAAGGTTTAAAGCGAATTGTTACACTGATTTATCTTCACTTCTCTTGCTTCGTTGACTTGGGTTTTCGCATTAGCTTTCCGTTGTGACTTAGCGGGGAGTGACGTGTAAGTTTGATAGGGTGTGTTTGGTATAGAGTGTTGCTGTGTGGAATGGGTATGTGATGGGGTATGTTGAAGGGGTGTGAGCGTGTGGCAGAGGTGCTGGAAACGTGATATGGCTTAGGGTGTGCGGGAGGCGAAGAGATAGTGGTAGTGAGAGGCAGTAGTGAAGGTAGGTTGGTAGGTAGGTGGGAAGTAAATGAAAGCAGGTATTCGTGGTGGTGGTGTAGTGAAAGGAAAGTGCTGGAGGAGGTAGGCAGTTGGTGCTGAAAGGCTGCTGCTGCTGCTGCTGCTGCTCTTACTGCTGGAGGAGGAGGAGGAAAAGGATGGAAGTGGAGGTACTGGTGAAGAGAAAATATATTGATGGTTGTGATGTAACTCCACCTGCGCCACACGGGGAGAAAAAAAAAAGAGCTCAATCATTTTATTATTTTTTTTTCATCAATAACCAATAGAGTCCTCCCCACCACGACCAATAAAAAACGAGGGGCGGATTCATTTACAGTACCACCACCATCACCACCACCACCACCACCACCACCACCACCACCACCATCACCACCATCACCACCACCATCACCACCACCACCACCACCACATCTAAAGAGCACGATAATTTACTCTCAGGAAGGACGGAATGCATCTTAGTAAGGCAAGTCTGAGTGAGATAACCTTTTTGAAATAGTACCCCACAGCAGCAACATTAGGAGGAAGAGGAGGAGGAGGAGGAGGAGGAGGAGGAAGAGGAAGGAAATGCCGAGGGAAAGACCAATGGCAGGGGAGTTTGGGTAAAAGGTGGAAGTAGTGTGGTCCTCGCCTGGTATTTATTTCCGTCCCGGTGAAAAGTTTGGGTCCTGATTTGAATTATTGCTTGGCTGACTTTCGATTCATGCACCACCAGATTTTGCGAGAAAGTGTGTACTGAAGGGTGAGGTTTTGATACCGTGATATTTTTCTTGTCTTAATGTGTGTGTGTGTGTGTGTGTGTGTGTGTGTGTGTGTGTGTGTGTGTGTGTGTGTGTGTGTGTGTGTGTGTGTGTGTGTGTGTTGTATATGTGTGTGTTGTGGTGTGTGTGTGTGTGTGTGTGTGTGTGTGTGTGTGTGTGTGTGTGTGTGTGTGTGTGTGTGTGTGTGTGTGTGTGTGTGTGTGTGTGTGTGTGTGTGTGTGTGTGTGTGTGTGTGTGTAATTATGTAAAGATAGAGGTAGAGATAGAAAGAAAGAGAGATAGATAGAGAGAAAGAGAGAAGATAAGGAAGGATTGAAAAAGTGGAAAGTGAGAAGAAAGAAAGGAGAGTAAAGCAGATAGGAATGAAGGAAATAAAAGAAAATAAAGAAATAAAATCAAAAGAAATAGATAAGAGGGAAGGAAGGAATTTAAAGAAAAAAATAGTAAATAATAATAAAACAAAAAATATATATATACACTCTACAATATAAAGAAAAAAAAAACACAAATAATGAAACTCCCCCTCAGAGAAAATATATTATAACTTAAAAAACAGAAAAGAAAACGAAGGAAAGGTCTAATGTTATCGTTCCTGATAAAACCAATTAGGATTAACCCAACCGATCACTAACGACCATTACCACAAACACTTTCCTCATAATAACACTAAAAAAACATTCTTAAAACCAAGCACTTACTACACATTCCAGATCAATTCACCTCAAAAACAAATCACTCAAAACACACACAAAAAAAACCAAACCTCACATCAACACATTTTAAACACTACCACAATTTTTCTTACCGCAGCCCTGAAATCACTTAGTAACACCATTTTCCTACCCCACTCAAGCTTTAATCCCTAGCCCACTCAAGACCCACTCCCTCCCGGCACCCTCAGCTTTGCCCTCTTAATAAGTACGACCCGTTGGTTCATTGATGCGAGACCCACCGTAAAGTAGCCCGGAACACTCCCTCACAAGCATGAATAACCAATCAACGCGCAATATTCTGGTGGTTCTTGGCACTCCCTGAAAAGGTGCCGAAGTAGGAGATGGAAGAGGAGAAGCAGATTGTCGAGAAAAGGAAAACGAACAAAGAGAAGAGAGCGAGGTGGTGGAAGTAAAGGAGGAGAAGAGGAGAATGAGGAAGAGGAATTAGGAATGATAGAAGGAGAAGCAAGGGAAGGGACAAGTAATAGGTGGAGGAGGAAGAGGAGGAGGAGGAAGGAGAAGAAAGGCAAAGGGGAATGAGGGAAACGCCATTCCAACTCCTAATGATCCAATTACTTTCTGATGCTGACGGCACGGCGCCAAACACCATTCGTTAATATTACGGGCGGCATGACGAGCACGAGGCAGGAAGCTATTTCACTCTCACCTTCATATATACTTTTCCTTTTACATATGTACATCAATAACCAAACCTTGCAGCAGACACACTACAGCTACAAAGGGGGTAGAGGGAGGTGGAGGGAGATGGTGTGTGTACTAACAGAGGAAGTAGTATATAGTAGGTTGGGAGGTCATGGGTAGGTGAGTGTGAGTAACATTGGTCTGTAAGTAACGTTTGTGTAGCGTTCTGTTGTGTCTCCTGTGTGCTGCCGGAACAAAACGGAGCACCTCGTAAACTCTGGTTGTTGTAGACTCATGAGTGTATAGCAGCAGCTTCCTCAGGTATTAAAGATAAAGTACGTACATTCTCTAACTCTAACTCTAACACTCTCTCTCTCTCTCTCTCTCTCTCTCTCTCTCTCTCTCTCTCTCTCTCTCTCTCTCTCTCTCTCTCTCTCTCTCTCTCTCTCTCTCTCGTACAAATACACAGTGCTAGGAATTTAAAAGTTTGATGATGCTAATGGTCATCGCTACTTACATTCCTCCACCCACTTCTTGGTACAAAGGAAGGGGTGAAAAAGAGAAAAAGAGAGAGAGAGAGAGAGAGAGAGAGAGAGAGAGAGAGAGAGAGAGAGAGAGAGAGAGAGAGAGAGAGAGAGAGAGAGAGAGAGAGAGAGAGAGGAGAGAGAGAGAGAGAGAGAGAGAGAGGAGAGAGAGAGAGAGAGGAGAGAGAGAGAGAGAGAGAGAAAGAGAGAGAAAAGAGAGAGAGAGAGTAAACACCCCCTCATGCAGTATCCAAACTTGAGGAATTCACAACTTCAACCGTAAATTTCAGTTTTGTACCATGTCATTGACTTGCTCCAAATAAACTTGAAATCACTCCTGCGAGCCAAGTCTGTGTTGTCACCTTTGCACTGAGTCTAATCATATGTAATTTTTGTGAATAATTTCCTTCCAACACTTTGTCACCACCGCCACCACCTGCTGCACTCAATTAGTTTATCTCAAGTTTTATACTCTATTTTCCTTTGATTTCTTCTCAACAGAGTGAGTAAAGTGCATAGAGATTGATAAATATATCTTATTGCAGTTCTTGTTACTCTACTTCTTTCAATCCTTATTTCTGTATCAACGTTTGCTACTACTACTACTACTACTACTACTACTACTACCATCATCATTATAGTTATTATTATTATTGTTATTACTATTACTACTACTACTTTTTCTACTAAGCACTGCGATCTATCTATTATTTTTTACCTTCAAAACCCAAATACATCTTTGAAAACAATGCATTTTAGAAACCATTCACTCACTCACTAAATATTGAGTACTTTTCTACTGGTCTCGAGAGATCAGAAGCAACTTAAACACCTCTATTATTTGTAGCCTTGAATTTTGCTTTTTTTTCCCTGACGTTATCCAATTAAGATTAACGCATAACAAAGTAAGTTGACCTATAGAATGTACATAGAAAGATTTAAATAAACTTTTCTGAGAACTTATAATTCCAGATCCAGAATTACTTTCACATGATCCTCAGCCCAGAAGATGAGATAATTGGATAAAATCTACTTCCTCTTATGATTCAATAGGATATAAATGTAAACACACTTTATATGATAAATGGAAAGTCCTCAAGTGTGAAAGCTCCTGTTTCCCTTAATTTCCAATCGGTGTCACTGAATTCATAAGGAAATGAAGCCTTCAACCGCTGCAGTAATTCATTGAAACTAAAATAAAGAATTGAATTGAGTGTTACGAGATGAAAAAAAAAAAAGTTGGGTAATTTCTCACTGAAGGGATGAAGTGAAAATTGGCGGAACACTCAAGACATTTACACAGCGTGAGTTCTATTAAGGACATTTTTCGGATGAACACTGCTTTATGAGGCGCAAGTGCTGTTTTTCATTCTTGGGTCCGACATAAGGAATCATTATCGAACTTAATATTTGCATTCGCCGTAATCACCCTCAGAGCGTACCTGCACGTACAGATGTAGTAGCATGAGTGGGTGGAGTCAAGTGACGGCTAAGGACAGATGAGTGAAATAAATTCGGCACAAAGTTACAACGTGCAATACTGGAACAACTCAAGATTTAAACATTAAACCTAACTATTACCTCAGCTTGTCATCTTGAGGATATAGGTTTGCCAAGCCCAGCGATGCACAGAGCAGTGTGGCGCAGACGAGTAATACTGATGCCCGCACTCCATCCTTCACTGACAATGGCGCCGCTTCGCTGACATTACGACATATGGATTTACTATAACGTGTGTCCTTGACCCGCATTCACGAGTCTGTGCACATTGAGCCTTACAGGCATGGACGCCTGTCTCGCCTGCACGTCTACTCGTGTTACTGTGAACAAACAACTTTGTACACCCTCGAGACTTGATTTTGTGCTGTGTCTGTTGTTTTAAGCGTCACTGAAGCTAAAAGTTTACCAAGTATACATGCGTATAAATGTACCTATGTATGTATTTATTTGCGTGTATGTATGTAGCTGTGTAGGAGCATATATATATATATATATATATATATATATACGCATATGAAAATACTACATGCATACATACATACATATATGTGTGAATATACACACACACACACACACACACACACACACACACACACGCACACATGCACATGCACATGCACATGCACACGCACACGCACACGCACACGCACACGCACACGCACACACGCACACGCACACGCACACACGCACACACACACACACACACACACACACACACACACACACACACACACACACATATCGTTGCAGGTAGCCAACGTGGTGGAAAAAGTGGGTGATAGTGGGGCGCGGCAGCCTCGCCTGACCTGTGACGCCGGCCGTAAAAGGGAATTGTTGGCCGTAACTCGCGGGTGTAGTGACCGTCTCTAACAGGTACAGGCCGACACAGTTAACGCAGCACACTCGCATGTCAACAACGACTGTTTTCACGGAACTACGAGGTGAATGTTATGTCATTCCCCTGGCGGCGAGTGAAGGACCGGGGGGCGGGGGGGGGGAGAGGAGGGTGGATGAATGCATCTCATGGTGGTGAGGAAGAGTCTTTCTGCTTCGTTCCTGCTGCTGGGCTGCGGTGTGCTGGGCGAGGGTTACTAGGGAGGCTTTAATAATTCACCCACGGTCTTGAGGATCACGTACTGGACTCATGTATATGTGTGCGTGTGCGTGTGCGTGTGCGTGTGCGTGTGTGTGTGTGTGTGTGTGTGTGTGTGTGTGTGTGTGTGTATGTGTGTGTGTGTGTGTGTGTGTGTGTGTAGTTTCAAGACACCCTTTCTACTGCCTAGGTTGGGGCACCGCGTCGGATCACTGTGCAAATTTAGCCCCAGTCCACAAATCAGGAAGGGAAAGTGTGGTTTGCTTCTCCGTGGTGGCAGCGTTTCATTCAGTGTGGCACGCGTATAATTGCATCCACAAGTCCACATTTGGTGGCGTAATACGTGCGGCATTCAGTGACTGAGTGTGTCGAGGGAATTCACGTTTCCACTCCGATCAATGATGAGAAGACTTGCTCATAAGAGGTTTACTCCTATCGTGTCTCTGTGTGTGTCTCTCTTTTTTTTTCTTTTCTCTCTCTCTCTCTCTCTCTCTCTCTCTCTCTCTCTCTCTCTCTCTCTCTCTCTCTCTCCCCCTTTGAGACTTCCTCCTTGTCATCGGCTTCCCCTGAGGCTCAGAAAATATGTGGCCTCAGCGAGTCGTGCGTTGAAGGCGAGGCATCGAAGCAGCATCATGCACCACTAAACCACTGAACTGCAGGACGCTGGCTCTCTCTCTCTCACTCTCACTCTCTCTCTCTCTCTCTCTCTCTCTCTCTCTCTCTCTCTCTCTCTCTCTCTCTCTCTCTCTCTCTCTCTCTCTCTCTCTCTCTCTCTTACATTATTAAAACTACACTTAACACTAGTTTCTTTACATTTTTCACTGTCGCTTCAGTTCCCACACGCGCCACTACTGCCATCTATCAGCGTGTGGCAGTAACAAGGGTGTCAGTAAACCTGTCAGTAAGTCAGTCAAAGCTCAACACACAACTCCGTCTAGTCTGCTTATACACGCAAGCTTTGTGTTGTATTTATAAGGGTAAACTAGACGGACTTGCGGCTTCTGTGCTATCATCGCATTAAAGTGCAATGCTCGCTTTGGGAATAGAAAAGGTTAGAAGAGTTGAGGTGCGACAAGAACAATGATTCAAACATGCTTCCTTCACAATGCACGACTTACTTCACTGCCTTCCTACGAGAGAGAGAGAGAGAGAGAGAGAGAGAGAGAGAGAGAGAGAGAGAGAGAGAGAGAGAGAGAGAGAGAGAGAGAGAGAGAGAGAGAGAGAGAGAGAGAGAGAGAGAGAGAGATATGTGTTGCACCCCTTCCTTCACCCAAACACACACACACACACACACACTCACCCAAACACACACACACACAAAAACACACACACACACACACACACATTTTTTTTCCTCACTTTTTTCTTTGACTTGACTGTGTACGAAGCTTCATAATAATAATCACACCGGGAACACAAGAGGCAATCAACGTTGTCTTTCAAATTCGCGACAAATCCGAGTGAACGTTTACCGAGGGAAAAAGGAGAAAAGTTCGAAAAAAAAATAACAATAATAATAAAGTGTGGAAAATCTTTGCATGAAACTTTGTCTAAACGCAACGAAAAACTTCCTCTCCTCTCTTCAAGTTTCATAATGTTCAGTAGAAGCACCAAGTTAAGGGCTGACAGTGTAACCCAACGAGGAAGAGAAGAGGAGAAGGAGGAAGGGAAGGCAGAGGGAGAAGAGGGAGAAGAAGAGGAAGAAAAGGCAAGAGGGAAGATACGATAAGTGGAAGAACTGCAGAGTAGAACGTAGAAGAGCTGTAGAAGTGGATGTCGTGAGGGATAGAAGAGAAAAAGTTGGATGAGGGCAAAAAAAAACGATAGGGAAGGACAGAAAGGGAAAAGATGAAGATGGAAAGGTGGACTGAAGATGGCGTGACGAGGATGAAAAGGGGAAGGAAAGGGTCGGTCGGTCTAGGAAGAGGAAGAGGAGGAGGAGGAAGAAGGGGAGAGTGGATGGCGTGACAAGGGAGGAAAGAGGGAAGGAAAGAGAGGAATGTAAAGGCATGGAGATGAAAGGGGGCAGAGGGGGAAGGGGGGAAGGGGAAGGAGGTGGAGGTGGAGGTGAAGGGAATGAAGGGAGTGAAAAGATGAGATTCCCTTCAGCGTACATTATAGTCCCTTCATGAATATCAACCACCACCACCACCACCACCACCACCACCACCACCACCACCACCACCACCACCACCACCACCACCACCACCAGAACCACCACCACCACCATTACCACTACATCAATAAACCACTATTACTACCACCACCACCACCATCTTCACTACCTTCACCTCTTCCGCTATATCATCCCCATTAATATTTCTACCAACATTACCACAACCACCAAAGTGCCATTATTAAAACACTATCTTCCACCCTCCACCACCATCACCACCACCACCACCACCACCACCATCACCACCAGTGACATATAGACTCTTCCGCTCCACCAAACCTGTTACATTCTTCATCCTCACCGTGTTTGTTGTTTTTCTTCCACTTTTTGTCTTTACCACCTATCTCTCCAAACACCACTAGCACCACCACCACCACCACCACCACCACCACCATCACCATCACCCACCACCACACAACACCACTACTTTAAGAGACATTTCATCACCTCCTAAACGCAGAGCTCGACTCACCAAACACCACAACCACCACCACCACCACAACCACAACTCACACCCTGCAACTCTCTCGTCCCTCCCTCCCTCCCTCCCCTAAACAATCATTACCTCATTCACCACCATCACCACAATCACCACACAAGCAACACCCTCATAAACATCACCGCATCACAATCCTCCCAAAGGGGCTTCATCACCATCACCACCACAACAACAGCAGCAGCAGCAGCAGCCCTCCCCCACCACTCATCGCACGCCACCCCACATTACCTTGTCAAATTAATCACGTGACGCCGCTTCCATACACTCCCGGGGGAACACACACACAAAGGACACGGAACAATGTGAGTGGGGACAAACCTGCCACACTGGAGGAAACGGACTAATTCATACCCAAGCATTTTTACCTAAAGAAACACTATTTTTTTTTGTATATATATATGGTATAGTATATATATATTTTCCTTCCTTTCTGTATCTCCTTTTTCCTGCCTTCCCTCCTTCGTTCCTTCCTTCATTGCATTGCCTCAAGAAACACGTTTTTTTTATATACAGTATATACAAATTATCCATCTTTTCTGTATCTTCTTTTTCCTTCCTTCCTTCCTTCGTTCCTTCCTTCCTTCCTTCATTGCATTGCCTCAGGAAACACTTTTTTTGTTTTTTTTGTTTTTTTACATACAGTATATACACATTATCCATCCTCTCTGTATCTTCTTTTTCCTTCCTTCCTTTCTTCCTTCCTTCCTTCCTTTCATTGCCTCAGGAGAGCGGGGGCCTCTGAGGTAGATTGATTTTCGCCCCCTAACTCGCCCAGAAATTCTTCGGCCGCGGGAAAGTGTTGTCTCTGGACGGTCCAAGCCTCTCCATTATCATTATTTGAAGCAGAGTTTTGCGGAAGAGAAAATACTAGGCAGGTTTGCGCACGCCATTTCGCATACTTGATATAAGAGGAGGAGGAGGAGGAGGAGGAGGAAGCGAAAGAGGAGGTGGAAGAAGAGGAGTAGGAAGTGGAAGGAGGAAGAGAAGAAGGAGGAGGAGGATATTAGAAGAAAAAAAAAATAGAATAAAAACAAGATCAAAAACAAGAACATAAGAACAATACCTACAAAATTTTAGGACCCCCGAAAAATGAAGTAGTAGAAAATTCGGAGAAAAGAATCACAAGTAAAAAGAAAGATAAAAAGGAATGCAATGAAGCAGCAAAAAAATAAATAAAACAAAAGACACACGCACAAGGGGACCATAATAAGATTGGAGGAAGAGAAAAAGAAGAATAACAAAGTGAAACGAAGAGAGAGAGAGAGAGAGAGAGAGAGAGAGAGAGAGAGAGAGAGAGAGAGAGGAGAGAGAGAGAGATGAGGAGAGAGAGAGAGAGAGAGAGAGAGAGAGAGAGAGAGAGAGAGAGAGAGAGAGAGAGAGAGAGAGAGAGAGAGAATGATAAGCAAGGGAGAGAAAACAAAAGCGACAGAGGATGAAAGTAAATCAGGGGAAGAGAAAGAAAGAAAGAGAGAGGAAAAAAAGAGAATAAAAGTATACGGAACGGAAGAGGAAGAAGAAGAAGAAAACGATGAAAATCAAGTTAAAAAAAAACAATAGAAGTCGAACTATCTAAACTTATTTTGATTTAAGGTAAACTAAGGCAAGGTAGATATTAAGGGAGATAGACAGGTGTACCTTTACCTCTCTCTCTCTTACTCTGTCTCTCTCTCTCTCTCTCTCTCTCTCTCTCTCTCTCTCTCTCTCTCTCTCTCTCTCTCTCTCTCTCTCTCTCTCTCTCTCTCTCTCTCTCTCTCTCTCTCTCTCTCTCTCTCTCTCTCTCTCTAATGCTGTCGTTGCTGCTTCAATATTGCAAGACTGACCGCACGGAAGTCACCGAATGAGTGAAAAAATTCTTTTCTTCTGTATTATTGAAGGCTCCGCAGCGTCTTGAGGGAGGTAAAGGTGGTGGTGGTGGTGATGATAGTGGGTGATGATAGTGGTGATGATAGCGGTGGTGGTGATATATAGTTATTAAGAAAAGGAAGAAAAAATAATAAAAGTTAAATTAATGAATAAATGAGTAATGACCGAGACAAAGGGGGATTGCACAGGTACTGAGTGTAAGGTGAGGAGACTTGTGGTCAACTGTAGGGCAGCGAAAGGAGGGGAGATGACAGCACAGGAATGAAACAGCTCCTTACCGACCTCTTCCTATCCTCTGCCCTTCCTTTCCTAGTGTTTCATCTACTCAATATAATTTCCTTACTTTTTGCAACACACCCAAGATTACAGGTAAGGTTATTAATGGCCTCCAGGTAATATTACAACCTTTACTAAGTGACATTAACAAGCTGAAGAAAAATCCCAGTTATCTATTATATATTAATGCCATTAGTTATCTGCTTAAGTGAATTAGTTAGAATCCATAATGTTAATCTATTTAATCCTATGCTCTGCCACCTAATAATAGAGGGGCCAGGTAAGAGATGAAGCAGACAACACCTGTAATTAAGGCTGTACTGCAGGTGTGCGGGGTTCTTGCTAATTAAAATACAGGTGTGGGGGAAGGTAAGGTGAGGCCAAGGGATGCAAGGCTACGCGCCACACCTTTCACCTGCTGTCTACCTCTAACCACAGCCCAACAACACTAATAGAAGGGCGCTCAGCCTTAATGAATGACCCGCTATTTTGTACGAGGGGAATAGGGCTGAGAGGGAAGGAGAGGGAGGGAGAGAGGGAGGGAAGGAGAGAGGGAAGGGACAACAAAAAAACACCTTCATAATTTAATCAGGAAGCCAAGAACCATAATTTGATGTCACATATAAATCATTCCGTCACGTGAGGTTGATATAGAACGAGGGAGAGGGAGAGAGAGAGAGAGGCAAAGGGAGAATAAAAAAATAAAAAAAAACAACGAGAGAGATAGAGAGAGTAGAAAAAATCCATTCACCGAGTATCACAGTATAAGAGAGGCATGCAAAGGAGTGTACCCGAGGGAAGGGGTAACTTAGGTAACAACACAAAAGGGCAAAGTGACCAGGACGTGAGGAGGGGGAGAGCTGGCGTTCCGCGGGGCCATAACGTGTACTTCTTTATTTCGAGGGAGTAGTTATTGCGGGGAGTTACTCTGTGGAGGCAGGTGGAGGTGCAGAGAGAGAAAGAGAAAGAGAGAGAGAGAGACACACATACACACACACACACACAAACACACACACACACACACGCACCTATAATTTCCATATAAGAGCCACGCACAATACTTGCTGTTGAACATAAAAATAGAACATTACGAAATACCTGATCAATTAACCAATCATTCCAACAGGTGCAAATTAACACAAAAGAGTGAGAGAGTTATCAAAAGCCTAACACATTTATCAACGTTAAGCTAATTGACTCAAAGGCTTCAATATGCATATCCAAATGAAAAACCACTACTACTACTACTACTACTACTACTATTACCACTACCACTATTTCCATTACCACAACTACTAAAACCACCATCACCATTACCATCCATCCATCATGTATACGTATTAATAAAGTCTAACACATTTACACACACGCAATAGGAAAGAAGAAAAGCACTCAGGCAAAGACTCGTAACAACTCGTAGCGGTAAATACAATACAAAAAAAAAGATAGACTACAAAACACTACCTGTCACTACCTTGATTCATTACCGACGAGTATTGATTTTGTAGTCGATGCTGAAAAGAAACAAAAGCAAGAAAGAAAGAGAGAGAGAAAAAAGCAGCAAAGTGGTGTTGAAAGCAAATCCTCCTCTTCCTCTTCCTCTTCCTCTTCCTCCTCCTCCTCCTCCCTCCTCCATCACCTCCGTTTTCCTTTCTCATCATCCATCCAAGTGAGCGTCGCCTGGCTTGAGTAATGAGTTGAAATTCTGCGAGACATGCTAGCTGTGTGTGTGCGTGTGCGTGTGTGTGTGTGTGTGTGCGTGTGCGTGTGTGTGTGTGTGTGGTGT
>JAPQNM010000040.1:1952652-1955152 GCA_029783475.1 Metacarcinus magister
AAGGCTCATTTTGATATTCTTGAACACTTAACTCTTGGAATGTAGGGCATCAAAGTGGGGCGGGGGTGGAGGGTGGGGGGCGTTGCTAGTGCTTCCTGAGAAACTGTGAAATGATAATTGAGGCTTCAAAGGCGTTATTGTCAAGGTAGAACGTACGGCTTTGGTTGAAACGTCTTCTCTTCGTACCAAGAGGAGATGATGACGTAGAGTGTGGCTTGAAAAGGGTCTAGGAAGGGAATAATAGTGTAATATATTTATGGTTCAGAATACAAAGAGTAATATTCTGGCTTCTAAGAATTTATGGCTCTCTGTGCCAGTATTCCAAGGGTGAGTATTCTTGTGTGTGTGTGTGTGTGTGTGTGTGTGTGTGTGTGTGTGTGTGTGTGTGTGTGTGTGTGTGTGTGTGTGTGTGTGTGTGTGTGTGTGTGTGTGTGTGTTACTGTGATACAAAGGAGGTGGGGCTGTGGGTGTAGTTTTCCTTTACCCTTTCCTATCTGTATCTGTCTGTCTTTGTATTCGTGTATGCCTGTTTGTCTGTCTGTCTTTGTCCTACTGTCGTTTGTTTGTCTCTCTCCCTCTCTTCCTCTCTCTCTCTATCTCTCTCTCTCTCTCTCTCTCTCTCTCTCTCTCTCTTCTCTCTCTCTCTCTCTCTCTCTCTCTCTCCCCGTGCTGGTCCGTGGTGCGCTGAGGTACGCTTGGCAAGGTTCAGTAACCTCACAACGAGTCGCTTTGAGGCACTGTGACCAAGGCAAGACGCGCGCTGGATGTGTTCAGCTGACCATTCTTTATATTTACTTTTTACTGATGAAGTTTTTTTCTTTTATATATACATCTATAATCAGAATTTACTTTTAGCTGCAGTAGAAAATGATAATATGTGTAGTTTGTGGGGACTATAGTGAATTGCAAGTAACGGATGGATGGTGATGATGATGATGGTGATGGTAAAAAACAAGTGCACAGCCATAAACTTACAATATAAATAATAAAGTACTTTAAAAAATCGGTGAAGAACGTAAATCATACACTGAAGCAAAGTATACGCATGCAAAATGTATATTATAATGTATAGCGTTCCTCTATATTAGATGGAAGTTGCAAAGAAGAAAAAAAAAAACATTATTAAGTTCTTGGAATTCTGCAAGCAATTTGTTGGATCAATGGAATACTAAAGTGAAATAATGTGCAAAAAATGTCAAAGATAATACCTCGACATTCGGCACAGTAAATACACATAATCTTCTTTCTCCCATAAAATAGTAGAACAGAAAGGTTGCAAGTAGACAGCTGCCAAATGTGAACATATAACCGAAAACAAAAAATCTCAACACAAACCATTCAAACCTAAAGAATAAAAAATTTGAAATGACTATTTGAGTAAAAGAAGAAAAATAAAGAGTTCACATCGGAATTGGCATCAAATATTCATTCACAGCTTTTACGTATGTCAAATATTTATATACTGAAGAAATCATTTACAAATAAACCAGGCAGAAACACCACTCGAAATGAAAGACGAGCAAGGTTGTATACATGCAAGTCATTTAAGGATTAATAATACAACAGAGGAAGAAACACTCCACTCAAGACAACGACACATGAAAGAACACAACAACAACACAACGAGAACAATGAACTAAAATTGGAAAGTTGGAGAATAAGCAAGTAAATAAAAAATAAATAAAAAAACACCATCTACTAGGATTCATTATTTTCCAATACCATTTTTTTTATATCTACGACGAATAGAAAAATAAATATCTCACGCTTCTATTTCCTTATTAAAGCTACTAAAAAATTGACGTTGAAACCATTAAAGTCACGGAGAACAAAGAGGAAGCAAAGTGCACCATAAAAGGGAACTTGTTAATGAAACACAACGACGAAAAAAAGGATGAAAGTGTTCTTCCTGCATTATTAAGGACACGAACCCAGAGTCTGACAAAGGTAATGAAGAATAGGCATCATAAAGGTAATTACAACACACACAAGACATCAATGGTACACACGTAAACATTAACATCATCAAGATATACACCACGTTGCTGATCCCACCCTAGTGACCCCCTTCTCACCAGGCCCTCCCAGGTAGCTGCTACGTGAACACTCCAAACTTTGAACGAAGACTCTCCGCTTGAATAGATAAACTCGCTCAGAATAAGAAATAAGAACTCTACGTGTGTTCCCTTCGGTCTGCTCCACTCCAGGTTGGTCACGCACACAAGCAGCATGACGTCTGGAATGTGTGCAACATATCCATACAACGGAAATTAGCACTTAAAGACGGTACAGGTGACACACTTCTATTCAGTCTCAAGGAACAATGCACCAGACACACACTCACTTCAAATGATACCCCAAGAGACTGAAGGACGCTTATTAACAAAGGGGTTAGTTTCCCATTGTACATCACTCTTGAACAGCCAAGTCACGCAAACACAGACTTAAGAGAAAAAACACCACATTCCTGAAGATAAAAAGTTTTGCCTTATTGAATATA
>JAPQNM010000040.1:1967652-1975152 GCA_029783475.1 Metacarcinus magister
AGAGAGAGAGAGGAGAGAGAGAGGAGAGAGACGAGAGAGAGAGAGAGAGAGAGGAGAGAGAGAGAGAGAGAGAGAGAGAGAGAGAGAGAGAGAGAGAGAGAGAGAGAGAGAGAGAGAGAGAGAGAGAGAGAGAGAGAGAGAGAGAGAGAGAGAGAGAGAGAGAGAATAATAGGAAGGAAATGAAAAACAAAACCAAATGAAGTCTTAACGAAAATAAAAGCATGTCAACAAATACAATAAAATAATAAAAAAAAATAATACAAGCAAAGATAAAATCAAATAACACAAACAAAAAAAACTGAGATGAAAGAATAATCTAACACTATTTCTTTATGTATAGACTTCCCTTTCCCTTCCCGCCCTTCCATAAGCTCCAGTTGCGAGAGGGGGAGCTAAATAATTGTGTATACATGTTGCGTGCGTGCTTGTGTGTGTGCGTGCGTGGAACGAGGGACTGGTGGCAGGTCAGATGGGTAGGAGATTGGTAACTGATCTCCGGCCAACATATACTAATAATACCTCAGTTTAAAAAGTAGAAAATCGGTGGGAGGATAATTTTTCTCTCTGATGTGAACACAGATCGCTGGATAAATGTTTACACACATGTTTATTGCCCACTGTCCTGAAACTGTCCATTAGTGTTTATGTACGTTTTTTATGGTCATGATGTGCGTCCGTGCGTATCTGTTTTCGCGTGTGTATGTGTGTGTGTGTGTATGTGTGTGTGTGTTCTGGATTTAAGTGAATGTTGGTGTACTATATCAGTGAATTTATGAATGCTTAAATTTAAAGACTGTTGGAGCTTTCATCTGATATCATCCTTGTTTTATGCTTTCAATCAGTTATTTTCAGTAATTTTGGGGTGGTTTTTTTTTTGTCTTTCTGGCGAAGTAAAACACATTTGATTCTTATCTAACATGATAAATCACACACCTGACCTATATTTAACACGACACTTTGTACAACTGACCTTTATCTAACATCACACATCACACACCTGACCTATATTTGACACGACACATTGTTCCACTGACCTTCATCTAACATCACACATCACACACCTGACTATATTTGACATAGCACTTTGTATAATTGACCTTTATCTAACATGACACATCACACACACCTGACCTATATCTAACACGAAACATTGCAAACATAACTTTTTTTGCAACACATTACACGGCACACCTGAACTTTAATTTAAGACGACACATTACACACCTGACCATTATCTAACACGACACACCGCACACCTGACCTTTAATTAACACAACACATTCATCAACATACTAACATATTCACGCTACATAAACACTACATCTCATCCATCAAATTATCTATTCATCTATATTGAACAACACCTATTTTCTTGAGTTATCTATGCATTGATCTGTG
The DNA here is from genome assembly GCA_029783475.1 of Metacarcinus magister. Lineage (NCBI taxonomy): Eukaryota > Metazoa > Arthropoda > Malacostraca > Decapoda > Cancridae > Metacarcinus > Metacarcinus magister. The sequence continues at coordinate 1,969,051 of JAPQNM010000040.1, forward strand.
TTTATCTATCACTCCTATATCATTATCTATCATTATCCTCCTTCCTCACAACAGGTGCAACTAATATTTAACATACATTAAGACAAAGTGACAATGTTGATGTTGGGTTACGTTGTCTGTCTTGTCAGTTGTTTCTCGTGATTGTCTGGTGTTGTTATTGTAAGTAATTTTGTCAACGCCAACGTGTGGTGTGTTTCGAGACATTTCAACAGTTTCTTGGCTTGTTTTCTGGGCGACTGTCACGTTAATTATTCTGTCCTTCTTTCATATTGTATTATGTTTATTGTATTCTCCTCCCAAGAATAGTCTCATTGTATTTCTGTCACCTCCTTCTTTCTCTTCATCTTGTATTCATTGTTTTTTTTTCTCTTGCTGGTTTTAGTTTTCGTCTTGTACTTTTTCTTTCACTTTTCTTTCTTTTTCTTTCTTTCTTTTGCGTCCTCACACGCCAGCGGAATAGAAAGATCAAGAGTTCAATCGTGACGAACTTGTTTTCGCGCCAAGTTTTAAAAGGAAGGAGAATTCAGCCACGTCCAAGTACTGATCACTTCCACTTATTTCATTCCACACTCTGGCTTTACTGCTAAGTGCGATTACATTTATACATTTTTTTTTTAATAATTTATACATTTTCTTTTCTAGTAACTTATAAATATTTTTTTTTACTATTTCAGTAATTTTTTTCTATCTTAAAAACATCATTTTACTTCACTAGTTTATCATTTTTACTTCGTTTTCATTTTTAGTTTTCCTTCGTTCATTTTTTCTTCTTTTTTCTTTCGCTCGTTCTTATTTTCTTCATGCCTAGGTTTTGTGTCTTCCAAAACACACTAACTTTTAAATATTTTCTATCAATTTCTACCAATTGTTATTCTTTATATTTCTCTCGATAAAATTTTCACTATTTCACTTCCTCCAACTTTACCATCTCTTCTTGTCCTCTTCATCCATCTTGCTCTTGTTTTTGTTGTTGTTCTTCATCCATCACCACCACCACCACCACCCCACCACCTCCACCTCTTCTCCTCTTCCACCTTCGTCACGTCTCGCCTAATCCTCGTAAGAAATCGTCCACGTACCAAAACCTGCCTTGCTTATCGTGTTTGTTCCACTTCCTTGCCAATAGATATCTAGGACCGTATTTGTCACCGAGATCTTAATGGAGGCACTGATGGATTGAAAGCCCCCCGTGACTGAGATATCCACCTCAATGGATTATTCTCTTCACTCAATGACCCGCTCCTTCCCTCCCTCCCTCCGTCCCTCCGTCCTTGCAGCCCCGTTATTTTTTTTCTCTTTTTGCTGTGGAGGCCTTTCAGTGCTTTGGTTTGAGTGTTTTGTGCGACCTTGCTTGTTGGTGGTTTGGAATTTCATCACTGTGGATTTTGGAGCTTCGACTTTGTTAGGTTATGTATCTATTGTTTCTGTAATTTTTTTTTATTTCTTATTTTGTTTTTTTTTCATTATTAACTTGTATTCTGAGTTAATATTTACCTTTTTTTTTCTGTTCTTTATCCTCGGTTTTTATATTGAGTTATTTCTGTATTTTCTTGGGGCGTTTTTTTTCTTTTCTTCCGTAACTTCCAAATGGCAGTTTATATTTTGAAGTTCTTTTCGTTTTCTTCCTCATGCATGTTGAGTTATTCTCGTCCACTTTATATATCTTTCTTCCTGGCTCCTTGACCTCCTCCTCCTCCTCCTCTTCCTCCTCCTCCCTCTCCTCCTCCTCCTCCTCCTCCTCCTCATCCTCCTCCTCCTCCTTCTGCTCCTCCTCTTCATTCTCGTTCTCATGCTCTTTGAACTTTTCTTCCTAGTTCATTTTTTGCTAACTTTATGTTTTTTTCGTCTTCTTCCTCGCTCTTCTCCTCTGTTCTATTTCACTTTTACTTCTTCTTCCTCCTCCTTTCTCTCATTTCCTTTCCTCTTTCTTTGGACTTATTTTTGTGTTAATTTTCATTCTCATAAACGTCGTCAGAAAATAAAGTCTCGTTTTTCTTGCGTCTCCCCTTTAAATCTTTTTTGCCTTGTTTCCTTTCTTCCTTCTCTCCTTCCAATTCTCCTTCCTTCCTTCGTTCCATGGTGACTCAAACGGTTTTCTTTTGTTCCAATATCCTTCTTTTTCTTTCTAGTTTCAAGTCTCACGATGATTTAAGGATTTCTGTCTCTTTTGTCACGTTTCACTTATCTTCGTTTGCTGTCGTTTATTTTTGTCTTTTTCTTTCTGCTACCCCAAAGCCTTTCTTCTTTTGTTTTTGTTTTGTTTTCATATTTGTTTTTCGCTTTATAACCGATTCTCATTCATCTACTTTTATTTTCAACGTTTGTATGTGTTGTATTTCTCTCCTTTTTTTATTTATTTATTTTTTTAGTTCTGGGAGAGTTACCAGCATTTTTTTCTCTTCCATTTTTCATTTATAAGGATTTGACTTTGTCGGATAAATTTCTCATGCTGGATCATCTACGATTCTGTCTGTCTGGATTTGTGTCTCTTTTCCTCTTTCTGCTTCAACTAAGTCATATGCAATCTCTCTCTCTCTCTCTCTCTCTCTCTCTCTCTCTCTCTCTCTCTCTCTCTCTCTCTCTCTCTCTCTTTCACCTACAGTTCGCTCTAACGGCCAGGTGAACGCAATACCTGAGGCTCTGTAGGTCCTCAATTAACGAACCACACATACTTGGTAATTGTACGAAGGATAAAGTTTCCGGACCCTTCCATTGCCTTTTTTCCGATATTTCTTGTTATTTTTAAGGGTTTTGTGTGTGTGTGTGTGTGTGTGTCAAGGTGGCAGTGGTGGAGTGGAGAGGAGGGTGTCAAGGCAGCAGGTATGTGAATGTGTAAGGTGAGACTAATATTTGGTTATACAAGGTGGACAGTGTTAGAATGCAAGAGGAGAGGTGAGAGAATGTGTTGTGTTTGGTAAGATTACAAGCAGTGTGGTGAGAGACAGGGGTGGTGTTCTGAGGTAAAAATGCATGGGTGGTGTGTAGAGAATAGAGAGTAGGAAGGACGTAATGATGGTGGTAGGAAGGCGAGAGAGGATGTAAGGTAAGACTGAGGGTTGTTTAGGCAGGGAGTGAAGAGTAAGCAAAAACATAGTGGGCGGAAAGAGTTAAAAATGCAAAAGGGGACCTGGAAATGGGAGGAAAGGGTATTAAGCTACAATTCCTGTGCTCAGAAGGGCGTCAGGACAGACTAAAGTGACCTTGAATGTATTTAAATAAAACTTCAACTTGATTCTTATACAAACAGCGGGTATATTGCTCTTTTTTTTTCCTCCTTCTTTCGCGCAGAGTGTTAGTCGCGAGTGTTCAAATTTTGCATTCATGTGCCGCTAACGAGGAGTGCAAATGTGGTCGTTATGGTAAGTTTTAACGACGAGAAAGTGTGGCAGGTAAACGTGGTCCTTATACTCGCAGCAGTTCAGGTGTGTGTGTGAAGCAGGTATGTTTTGCCTTGTATGTAATTTCACCTTCTTTCAAGCGCCTGGTTAAATATGATGATTGCCTTATGAAGAATTAAGGAGAAAATGTGCGTACCCCAACTAAGCCTGGAGGAAGTAGGAAGAGGAAGAGTATAAAGGAGTACAAAGGAAGAACAGACAGCAACATTCCTACTAGACCTGATGAGGCTGTACGTGTAGCTACATTACTACTAAACATCTACTTGATAGAGACAAAAGGACAGCAAAGAGGAAGAGGACAAGAACATTGGTGTTGTGGGAATGAGATGACAACAACAGAATTCTCCCTTACTTAAGAATATTCATGTCTTCTTAAGTGTGTCAAATTGTAAGAGACAAAAATATAACCACCATTTCGTTTTTTCTCCTCTCTTTTTTTTTTTAACTCTTCCATAACATTCATCATAGCTATGGTTTCAAGTCTTAATAATGTCATGTTATAAGGATTCTATATGGAAGGGTGTGGGCGGTGTTCCCTTCTTTCCATAACTATTTTTTTTATTAGTCTTTTCTCCCCTTTTCCTTCCTTCTGCTTTCCCCTTCATTCCTCCCACGTAAAGAGAGTCATTTAGGTGTGTGGATCCTACCCACTCCTCAGGCGCCTCTACCTGGTGGTGATAAATGAGTGGATGATTTGCATTTTGGAGACTATTTCAGGGATTCTGCTGTGGTGATGATGATGATGATGATGATGATGATGATGATGATGATGATGATGATGGTGATGATGATGATGATGATGATGATGATGATGATGATGATGATGATGATGATGATGATGATGATGATGATGATGATGATGATGATGATGATGATGATGATGATGATGATGATAATGATGATGATTTATATTAAGTGTTTGATCAACATCCCATAACCACACTATCTCTCAGTAATAAAGAAAATGTACTAGAGAGTTACTAAAATGCATATATATATTTAACGAATGGTATTTTCTCCAAACACTTCTTACGGAAAAAAACTGAAGAAAATATAACCTTCGAAGTTTGATAAATAATCTTCAACACCTTTTCATAAATAACAAAACTAAAACCGAGGTAAAAAAAAAAAACAGCTTCACGTTCAGCAAACACAGAAGTCACGTTAAAATGAACACATCCCGTCATTGACACGCGACCGAGATCCCCACACAAACACATCGTCAAGTCAAGGCTTCAACATCACCAGGCTTACCTCACCTCACCTCACTTAAGTACATCCAACACAACCTAACATGAAGCCTCGCACAGATCCAGGACCAACCCTTTGCATACTATTGGCGGCCCAGCTCTGCCCTTCTACCCGACTCTGACTACCTGGCCGGCTGCGTCTGGCTTTGCGGACCGATAACGTACTGAATATGTAACAACGCGACGCATAATGTGGCCGGTGATGGAGGCAGTGCATCATTTGTTTCGTAAGTGAGGGTAGGGTGGTGGTATAGGCAATCCTCGGTCCCTGAAAGCACCTCCCTGGAAATGACTCTTATATCACACTAGACAGGGAGAGAGATAGATAGATATATAAATAAAAAAAACAATGAAAAAGGTAAAGAAAAAAACTGGACGCACCCAATTCAAGCTGAAAAATGTATAAGTGACTATTTTCAAGTCTGTTCAATCACTCAACTTCACTATCCACAACTTGGGATGAAAACAACAACACCACCATACTTTCCCACACTTGCACGTAAACATCCTTGTGTACGTCTACCTCCATGCATCACTCCTATCCTTTCCTTGCTACCTGCCAAGCTGTCACACTCACATCATCAATGGGTGGCAGGACCTCCCTCCATCTCATTCCTACACATCACAGAGCCTCCATTCGCCTTCCTCCAGTGCCTGCAGCCGCTGTGTGTCTTCCTTGCAGCTGGAATACATTAGTGCACCTCAGTCTCGGAGGCCAACTAATCAAAGTAGAGGCGGCATCACCCTCTCCCCCTCACCCCTGTTCAAAACGATGCCTTTCTCACCCTTCCCTTCGCTCCCCCAGACTCAGTAATGGAGAAATAAATGAGAGAGAGAGAGAGAGAGAGAGAGAGAGAGAGAGAGAGAGAGAGAGAGAGAGAGAGAGAGAGAGAGAGAGAGAGAGAGAGAGAGAGAGAGAGAGAGAGAGAAGAGAGAGAAGAGAGAGAAGAGAGAGAGAGAGATAGATATGTGAGTAAGTGAAATAGTAAATATGAATTCGAAATGTTTATATAAGTGGATGACATTTTCATTTATCATGTTCGCTACTGATACATAATTCCGTTAACTCATATTAATGCACAGTGCTTTCAATATTTAGACACAGTTTCAGAAATGTTATAGGGAACAAAGAATTCATTGAAACTATTTATGATTTAAAAATTTCACGCGCGAGAGAAAAAGTTACACGCGAACACACGAAGAAAAATAAAAATTCCACTGTATCTTTTATTCAAATTTGAAGGATAATATATATTTTTGGAAATCTATTCGCTTTATCTGTATATTGAAAAAGAATTGATAGCGACTTTTTATATCATAGGCAAGGAGAACTGTAAATAAATTATAAAAATATTAAGTATATTGCAACACCAAAAGCAACTATTACTAATGTAGATTAAAATATGACGTGTGTGTGTGTGTGTGTGTGTGTGTGTGTGTGTGTGTGTGTGTGT
>JAPQNM010000040.1:1982652-1992652 GCA_029783475.1 Metacarcinus magister
AGAGTGAGTGAGAGGGGAGCAGGAAGATGGAAGACTGAGAGAAAGGGACAGGACAAAGAGAAGAGGGGAAAGGGGGAGGCAAACATGGTTATAGGTGAGAAATGGAGATGACGAAGCGACAAGAACGAGAATGACAAAACAAGGACGAGGGAAAGAGGGAAGAGACGGAAGATGGATGGAAGATCGTAAAAAAAGAATAAAAGAAGACTTGGAAGAAGGGAATAAACGAGGGTAGGAAGAATAAAGAAATGAGGAAGAAAAATTCATGAGGATATATATTAGTCATGGGACGAATGAGGGTGAGGTGAAGACGAAGAGAAAGAGGGAGAAAACATGAAGAAAAGGAAGAAAGGGAAGAAAAATGTTGAAAGAGAGACGGAGGAATTATTAAAAAAAACGGAGGAAAGTGGAGAAGATAAATGGAAAACGAAAGAGAGAGAGAAAGAGCGAGAGAGCGAGAGAGCGAGAGAGAGAGAGAGAGAGAGAGAGAGAGAGAGAGAGAGAGAGAGAGAGAGAGAGAGAGAGAGAGAGAGAGAGAGAGAGAGAGAGAGAGAGAGAGAGAGAGAGAGAGAGAGAGAGAGAGAACAAGAGAGGACAATGGTAAAAAAAAGAAAGAATGAAAGTGGGACTGACAGGTGGAAAGAGGGGAAGGAAAATAGTGAAGGAAGGTAATGGACGCCAACGGAATTATGAAAAACAATTAAGTAAATGAATTAAAAAAAAACACGAAAAAATAGTCTTAATAAAAAATAATAATAAGAAAAATCACCAAAAACTTGACAAAAAAAAAATTGCTACATGTTCACGTAATTCTAAAACCCACAATTACCAACAAACAGGTGTAGATGAATGTGAGAGAAGCATAAGTTTACCTGGTTTAGTCCTTCCTCCTTCCCTCATTCCCTTGCCTCCCTTCCCTTCAGTCCGCGTCCCTTCCCTGAGGCAGCGCAAGGGAGGTGAAATGAGGGACAGGTAAAGGGGGGGGAAGGGAGGGAGGAGGGTGCAAGAGGGAACGATCAGTAGATAAACATGACCTCAGGAGTATACATTTTCCCTGATTAAAGGTGTGTCATTCATACGAGGAGACTACAATTCCTCTGACCTCTTTGTGAGTGTGTGTATGTGTGTATATGTATGTATGAATGTGTATATGCTAAGTCCATTTCATATATAATTCCTAAGTGAACTCAAGTCTATTCATCTTTCTAAATCTGTAGTTGACGCTAATCTTTACAACATCGTCACAACCACATGTATTCAATCCACTTACGAACAGACTTTCAACGTTTACCTTCAGAGATTAACACACTAACGCATCTTATGTACATTTTTTGTTATATATCTACGTATAGTCTGAATTATGACCTTTATTTGAGAGAAAAGAGGAAGGGATAAAGGGAGGGACGGGGTGAAGAGGGGAAAGGAGAGGTGAGGCAAAAAAAATACGGAGGGAAAATAGGATACACCAAATAAATGTGACGAGTAAGTGTGATGGTGAAGATAGGGGAGGAAAGGGGGCACCGAGGGGAGAAAAAGGTAAGAAAAGGGTAGTAAAGGGAGCAGGAAAGGGATGAAGGTATTGGTGAAGAGAGAGGAGTGATGGTGCTGCTGGTGGTGGTGGTGGAGAGGGTTAGAGGGTCAGTGAAAAACGAGGGGTCGTGGTGGTGATGGAGTTCAAGGAAAGTGGGGAAAAAATGAGGGTGCGGGAGGTGGTGGTGGTGGTGGTGGTGGTGGTGGTGGTGGTGGTGGTGAGGGAGGGAAGATGAGGGAAACTTCAGATGGAGAAGGGAAGGGCGTGGCCAAGAGAAAAAAACAAAGATGTGGAAAGAGAAAAAAGGAAGATTTATTTGAGAATAGGAAAAGAGAGACGTAAGGACAAATTGCAGGAGGAGAAGGAAGAATAAGAGGAGGAAGAGGAGGAGGAGGAGGGAGGAGGAGGAGGAGGAGGAAAACTAAGAAAAAAGTTAAAATCATTGAATATGAACGCAAAATAATATTATAGAAAAATACACCACAAACGAAAACAGAAAATGGAAAGACGAACAGAAAATGAGGAGAAAAAGAAGATAAAATGCGAGGAGAAAACAGAAAACAAGAAAAGACGATAAGTAGAATTCAAAACTGGTGGATCGAGTGAAAATGAAAAGAGGAAAAAATCAAAATAAAAAAAATCAATAAGCAGAAGAGGTAAACCAGGGTGAAGAGCGCTTTGCCTCGGTGTCAATCTCCATATCTAAAACCTTCATGGGGCCTGGGGTGAACAAAACGTTGGTATCGGAGTTCCCACCTTACCGCCATTTCATATGTACAAATTTACCGGACAACCTGCATGGGGAAACGAACAGGGAGGCGGTTGAACGCTACCTACATTTCCTAAATTCGAACCCAGGGTCACGGATGCATACCTAAACACACTAACCATTATACCAGAAGGCATTTAGCAAGAAGATTAAAAAGACAATACACGGCAAGAGTTTATTTTTAAGTAAGGGAGGAGGAGGTGAGAAGGAGGAGATGAGAGGTGTTTCAAGCGTTGAGGAATTATAAGCAATAAATGTAGGAAGGGAGAGGGAAGGGGAGGAGGAAAAGAGGTTAGAGAGGGGAAGAGAGGTGAAGAGAGCGAGGGAATGTAAGGCAAGGAAGGTACTTGAAATGGACTGCAAGATAAGGGAGAAGAGAGAATAGAGAAGAGGTAGAGTGGGGAGAAGAGAAGAGAGAGAGACGAAGCAAAAACAAAGAAGAGAGTAGGAGAGAAAAGAGGAAGAAGAGGAGAGAGGAGAGAAGAGGGGAAGAGAAGGAGAGGGGAGGCAAAGTTTAATGAGCTGAAGGTGAAGTGGCGAGAGGGGAGGAGAGAGTAAGGGAGAACGAATATAGTTTAAATAAAGTTGGCGGAGAGAGAAAAAAAGAGAGAGAGAGAGAGAGAGAGAGAGAGAGAGAGAGAGAGAGAGAGAGAGAGAGAGAGAGAGAGAGAGAGAGAGAGAGAGGAGAGAGAGAGAGAGAGAGAGGAGAGAGAGAGTAGAGAGAGAGAGAGAGAGAGAGAGAGAGAGAGAGATGAGAGAGAGAGAGAGAGAAAGAGAGAGAGAGAGAGAGAGAGAGAGATAGAGAGAGAAAAGATGTTGGAAATATTAGATAATTATAAAAAATGGTTCTCAGGTCTTAAGAAGAAAAAAAATGAGGAAAGAAGAAAAGCAGGAAGTGAAAAAAGAGAAAAAAAAAATGAGGAAAAATAAAGCAAGCAAAGAAAAACAGAGACCAAAAAAGAAAGAGAGAAAGAAAGATAGAGAACAGCAAAAAAAATTGGAATGATGAGTGGAACAGAAAATTAAAGGAGCAGAGAAAGGGATAAACCGGTTGGGACACAAGAATTAGTGGGTGGAGGAAAGAAAATTGAGGGAGGGAAGAAAAAGAGTGCGTGATAGAAGGGATGCAGACAAGATGGAGCGAGGAAGGGGAGAGAGGAAATAAACAAGAGAAGCAATGAGAGAGAGGGAAAAAAAATGAGTTTGTGTGTTGTGTGTTACTCTTACTCTTTGACTTCTGCTTGTCACTCTCTTATTAGGCACCATTCACAAGGGCATTGGATGAGGGGAGGGTGAGGGGAGGGTGAGGGGAGGGTGAGGGGAGTGTGTGTGACGGGAGTGTGAAGGGAGGGTGAGGGGAGGGTGAGGGGAGGGCTAGGAAGTGGAATCTCATTGGTAATCAGTATTTTTTTTTATTCTTAACAATCTAAAAGGAATAATGGTTCTTAATATGAAGCTCCACATAATAAAAATAAATTATATCGCTTGGTCTGTTGGTTATTGAATTAAGAAAGGAAAAAGGTAAACAAAGCATATTTTTTTCCCAACACCCTTTAATTTGAGAGAATTTATATTTTATTGAACTCTTTGGACATCTTAAAAAGGGGAGAGTTGATTTTCTGTTTTCTTTTCTATAATGCAAGTTACTGCGTGATCTAACCCTTTGTTTTGATTTATTTTTGGTTGGAGAGAGAGAAAGAGAAAGAGAGGGAGAAAAAAAAGTGGAGAGAGAGAGATGAAGATGACGCAAAATGTCATGTATTTCATCTCTTTTCATATTTTAGAGTTCATGTTGTTGTTTTATTGTTTCTTTTTTCAGGATATCATTCCAGACTGTTTGACGTCAGCAATGTCGTGTTGCGTCAGTCTCATGTCACTGTGTCGCTTGTCAGTCTCTCTCGAGGGTAATTTTGGCCTCATTATATTATTCATTTAACTCTCCAACACACACACACTCTCTCTCTTTCTCTTTCTCTTTCTCTCTTTCTCTCTCTCTCTCTCTCTCTCTCTCTCTCTCTCTCTCTCTCTCTCTCTCTCTCTCTCATTCTTCTTCCTTCTTTTCCTTCCTCCTCCATCTCCCTCGAATTCTTGCACTACATCCACCTCAAGCTCACCCTCCTCGGTCATCAGGCGTCACTGTGTTGGCTAGTGTGATATTTCTGCCTCACTGCCCACTCTCCTTACCTCTTCTCTCTTGTTTCTTCCCCCGTCATGTTCCTCCCCAAAGCTCTCTTATTGCAACAACCACCAACATTCTTCTTCCTCCTCCTACTCCTACTCCTCCTCGTCGTCGTCCTCCTCCTCCTCCTCTTACTGTTCTTCTGCTTACTCAATCCAATATCATAAATTTCTCCTGGTTCTGTCTTACCTGTCCGCCTCTTTGTCTACCTGTGTGTCTCTGTTTTATTATTTTTTTTGTTCCTGTCTGGTAGTGTTGGCTCTGTGTTGTCTGACTCTTTCGCTTTCACACTTTCTTTACCGCACTTTCACCGCCTATAATCTCTTTTTCACTCCTATCACCTTTCCCCTTCTCTTTCTCTCTGTCTCACTCTGGCTGCCCTTGACCTTCTCTTCTTCCCTTGAGCTCTGTCTGACTCGAACATTTTAAACTTTTTACATCAATTTAAAAAGGTATTTACACTTTCGGATAAATATTTTGCTCATGTTTATGTAAAATTTATGAGTTACTTGGGTTTCATTTTCTCTTTTGTTTTATATTGTGCTATATATTTTTTTTTTTTATATAATACGTGGACTCGCATCTTCAAAATGACTACAACGTATTACCCAAGCAAGTCAAAACTGGAGTCTTTCTTGTTTATCGATTCCTGACGTAACTCGGTAAATATTTGTCACAGCAATATTTCCCTTTGATACAAAATTCTACTATAAATATTAAGATTTTTGAAAGAGTATTACTGGTGTGTATACTTTCATACATATAGCCTTTGAATATGTTTTTTTCATTAGAGTGCACCATTCAAATATTACATTTTTTATATGTGTGTGTGTGGGTGTGTGTGTGTGTGTGTGTGTGTGTGTGTGTGTGTGTGTGTGTGTGTGTGTGTGTGTGTGTGTGTGTGTGTGTGTGTGTGTGTGTGTGTGTGTGTGTGTGTTTGTGCGTGTGCGTGTGTGTGTGTGTGTGTGTGTGTGTCAACCTCGGTTAGGTAAGTGTAGAACGAAGTTTCATAATTATTTTCAGTTGTCAAAGAAACGCTTTTAATTTCACACAACAAGTTTCAATCCTCTTCAGTGACATATTTTGCCACACAATCCCTTGCACCTTGACCCAACCCAACCCTTCCTCACACTTCAAGCGTTACATTCTCTTCCTTCTCATACTTTACACATCATGACCATCTCCCTAGGGCTGCTTCCCCTCACCTTCGCTAAATATGAATTCCTGACATCCTCCCCTTCAATTTATATTTTTCATTCCCTAAGAACTACTACGGAAAATCCATTTTAGCATGAAGCACTTCACCATTTGTTCTTGTTGTCTCACATTAAAGTTTCAAGGCCGTTTTCATGCCTGGAGGCGCTGGGTGGTCAAGGGGAAGCACTACCCACCCACGTTCATGCAGCTTCTCTTCCTCCTCTTCCTCTTCCTCCTCCTTCGCCCAGGATGTGTTCGCTGCAAATATCCACTACGCATCTTCCTCACTAAAACATTCATAGCCGACTAAGTTCTTGCGATACTAAGACCCAAGGACCCTCAAGTTCATCCTGGATCCTCTTTTCCTTCCTTCCTCCATTCCTTCCTTCCTGCCTTCTTTTTTTTTCTTTCTATTTCATGTAGTAGTGACTTCCTCCTCCTTCTCCTCTTCTTCCTCCTTCTTCTTGTACACTAGTTCCCTTTGTCCTCTTCTTCCACGGCCTCCTCCTCCTCCTCCTCCTCGTATTCCTCTGTATCTCAAGTTTTAGGGTGGAAAAGTTGGGGCCTTGGAGTTGCAGTGTTTGCCTTGGCCATGCCTTGCCTCGCTCGCTTCTCCTTCAAGACTGAGATCACCTTCAGAACTGACTTTCGAGGTTGTCTCCTTCCCGTCCCGTCCCTTCTTCATCCATTTTATAGTCCGTTTCTACTTTCCTTTTTATTTTCGTCCTCTTCTCCTCGTCATTGTCCTCGTCGTCGTCGTCCTCCTCTTCCTCTTCCTTGTGCTTCTGGTTCTCGTTCTGTGATATTCTTCTTCTACTGCAGTTCCTCCTCCTTTTCCTCCTTTCCTCCTCCTCCTCTTCTTTTTCTTTCCCTTATCCGGCCTCTCTTCTTTGTTTTCATTCTTATCTTCTACCACTATCGTCTCCTCTTTCTCCTTCACATCTTCTCTCTCCCCTCTTTCTGATCCGCTCTCTTCCTCCTTTTAATCCTCCTCCTCCTTCTCCTCCTCCTTCTAATCATCATCTTCCTCCTCCTCCTCCTCATCTTCCTTCTCCTACTATCCCTTTCCCCTTCTTCCATTTTCAGCACCCTTAGCACCTCCACACTATCATTACCGTTCATCAACACCGTTCCTTCTCCTTGCCACCGTCCTTCCTGCCTTGCTTCTTTCCATTCTCCCTCCGTTTCTCCCTTCTTTTTTATATATTCTTTCTTAATCTGTTCTCCTTCCATTCCCTTGTTCTTCCTCCTCCTCCTCCTCCTTTTCCTCCTCCTCCTCCTCCTCCTCCTCTCTCTCCACTCGGCATTTCATTTCTTTTGTTATTTCCTCTCTACACAGTTCATTTGAAACTTTGTCTTTCGTTTTTCACTCGTATTCTCTCTTAAGCACCATTTCTTTTCTTTTTTTAAATATTCCGTTTTATGTCTTAAGTGCTAAACTCCCTCCACCTGCCTGCGTGTGTACCTGCCTGTAACCTCCTACACCTGCCTCCTCAGCTAGTGTACCTGTAATTAACACCTGAAGCCAAGGAAGAAGTATTAGTAAAACAGATTTGATTAAACACATCTTCGATCTAGAATATGGTTACCCTCCCTCCCTCCCTCTCTTCCTTCTCCTATGTTCTCTATCTCATGTTCCTCCTCCTCCTCCTCCTCCTCCTCCTCCTCCTCTTCCTCTTCCCTGATGCCTTTTCGTTACTCGATAGCGCTCGTGGTCAAAAGAGAGAGAGAGAGAGAGAGAGAGAGAGAGAGAGAGAGAGAGAGAGAGAGAGAGAGAGAGAGAGAGAGAGAGAGAGAGAGAGAGAGAGAGACACCCCCCCCCTCCTCCCCCCACCACACACACACACACCTCAGTAATCAATAGAGATGTTATTAATTCCACGGTGCAGCATGGGTGTGTTTACCTCCTTGGGAACAAAGCCTTGGATCCTCTGCTCGTGGTACGTAATAAAAAAAATCAACCATTATGAAAGGACACACAGAGAGGAATCCTTCTGACCAGTACTACTCTCTCTCTCACTCTCACTCTCTCTCTCTCTTACTCTTTGTCTCTGTCCTCCCCTTCTTCGTTTTCTTCCTCCATGCGTTGCTGGCAGATAACAAAAAAAATAATAATTGGATGATAGAAGATAACTCTAAAAAACTAAAAATAAAACTTTAGTCGGGCAGATCAGGACATCCACTTTGATTTAAGTTATTTTTATATAAGTTTTATTTTTCCCAGGTACTCATTAGGCAGCTTACAGGTAAAGGTAGATGGGAAGGTGAGTGGGTGGGTGGGGTTCGTTGTTGGCGTAGGTGTGTTACGCAGGATAAACTTATATATACGCAGCTTCCAGATTGAATTAAAGTTAGTCTGCTCTCTGTTTTCCAAGAAGCTGATAGTGATGCGTATATAATTGTTCCGGGAATCATTCAGACTAATTAAATATGAGATGAAGTGAGTTCTGATTAATGCATACTTAAATCCTTCTCATTATTCCTCATGCAAAGTGTTTGGTGTGAATTGCACCAAATACATCGGATGAAATGAATAATAGATGACGTAAATAAAACACCAGAAATATATGAATAATGGTTAACGTTTGATTAGTTAATACATCACAATAGGAAATTATACGAAGGAAAATTGGATTGCAAGAAAAACGGATGAAATTTGGTATCAAGTGATCTGTTTCTATTTAAAGGGATTTGGTTAAGGAAACGGATTGGTGTAAGTTAGAAGTGAACATTGATTCGGACGTTGGTGGTGGTCCGGTCTGACACCACCACCACCACCACCACCACCACCACCACCACCACCACCACCACCACACCATTACCACCACCTTCATCTTCTTTTATAACCTTTTTTTCCGATTCTGTGGATCTTAAGGTGGAGTTCTTTTCTTCCTTATCCCTTTATTCTTTTTCAGTCTTATTGCTCTTCCTCCTCCTCCTCCTCCTCCTCCTCCTCCTCCTCCTCCTCCTCCTCCTCCTCTTCCTCCTCTTACCATCTTTCTTCCTTACCTCTTTGTTATCTATATTCATTTCTTGTCCTTTTTTCTCTTATTCATTTTATTCTTCCTCCATCTTTCTTATTTTGTCAACCTCACATCGTTTCTCCTCCTCTTCCTCCTCCTCCTCCTCTTCTTATTCCTCCTTCATCACCAGTGCTTCCTCCTCCTTCTCCTCCTTCGTGGTGGTGGTTGTGGTGTTGGTGGTAGTGCATTGTGTGGTGAGGAGGTGGTGTGTGTGTGTGTGTGTGTGTGTGTGTGTGTGTGTGTGTGTGTGTGTGTGTGTGTGTGTGTGTGTGTGTGTGTGTGTGTGTGTGTGTGTGTGTGTTTGTTTGTCTATTCCTTCCACGGAGTTGCTGCTGTGTCTGGTACCGAGGTTGGTGCGTTCATACCGACACATTATTTATTTGTCTTCTGTTGTTATGGGAATTCTACCTCCACTCTCTTTTCCTTTTCCTAGTTGGGTATCTTTCTCTCTCTCTCTCTCTCTCTCTCTCTTTTATCTCTCACTATCTTTCTCTCTCTTTCTTTATTTATTTGTGTTTTCTTTTCCTATTTTCTTCCTTGGTTTTCATTTATTGCTTTCATTTATTTATTTATTTTTTTCTATTCAATGTCATTCGCTTCTCTTCTTATGAGTTTGTCTATTTTCTCTCTCTCTTTCTTTATCTATCTATCTATCTATCTATCTATCTATCTATATACATGATTAAGTATTTGCTCCGATCATTACTGTGCTTTGGTTAGAAATCGATCTACCTGTGGCGTTCACCTTTTTATTATTTTTTTAATGACAGGTAACCACTGACACACACCTCTCATTAAGGTAAGCCACGTGCAACATATGACGTCATCATAATGAATGAAATATGCTTGCACCTGGCGGGGAAATAACACGCCCCTGGTACACGGTTTTCCTCACATGCATGGGAAAAAATAAGGAGGAAAAAAAATAAAAACTCCAGTTATATTCGGAACACAAAATTGAGATAATTATGCGGGACACAGGTGGGATTATTTTTTTCCTCTCTCTCCCTCTCTCTCTCTCTCCCTCCCTCTCTCTCGTGTAATATTTTGTTCGATGCGATATATTTTTTGTTTCCCTTCATTACATATATACATTTTTTTAAAACCTGATAATCAAACAAGAATGATACACCTGTGATAGCTACCTGTACCCATTACTTTCCATTAATTTAAAAAGTCACCTCCTTCTCCTTCTCTTCACCCCAACACACTTCAGCATCACCCCTCACACCCTTTACCCACCATCATCATCATCATCAGTAAAAACAACAGCAGGAGCAGCAGCAGCAGCAGTAGCGTCT
>JAPQNM010000040.1:2002652-2015152 GCA_029783475.1 Metacarcinus magister
CGAGCTCCTTAAAATGTTTTGTCTTCTACAGCAACACCAGACAAACAAAACAAGTCCCTCTCGCCACCAAGTCGTTTTCAGTCTCAAAAGTCTAATTTAAAGGACAGTATAAAAATAAAAGCTGATCGAATTGGACGTAAAAATCTGTAAACACAATTAGGTCATTTACTTTGTACCCTCGTAGCCGCTTAAACTCAAGGTCGTGATCTAGGTTATTGTTAAGGATCGGAGGAAAAATAGATGGATAAATTTAAAGATTCCTTATGATATCATTATGTTTCGAAATTGTGAAGCTGTCAAGAGAACAGAGCAAGGGCCACGGAAGAGTTATGTTCTCTATCAATAAGAATAAATGTAGTAAAAAATGTTCTTGTTCGTTGAGTTAACAGTGCGCGTTCAATTAATGAAAATTTTACAAATGAAAAAGTATCAGAATAACGCGGGTTGTATTAGTCCTTTGGGTCATCAGATAGAAAAAAAATCTCATTTAGGCTCACAATCAAAAAGGTTTGGAAAAAACTGAGCTAACATGTTCAATGAGTAATCCCGTAAGACTCACAGTCCCTCCAGCCTCGTGTGCCGCCCTCATACACACACTTTAGTCTCTTTAAATAGTGAGGAATTGAAGCAAAAGTTTGGAGAGGATTAGCAGAGGAGGTTTTTAAGTTGTTTTAGCCCAGCAGCAGGCGCCGCATCCAGTCCTCCCTTGGCTTCGTTGAGGTCATTCCTGTCTCGTGGTAGTTACTGGCGCCTTCCTAACTGCCCTGGAAATGACCTTGCCGGACCTGTTGTGGCCGCCCAGGATATGTAAGATGCCATAGCTAAATTTTATGAGGTAGTCACGGTGCCAGGTTGGTCTGTGTGAGGCAGCGTCAGTGGCGACAGCAGGACGAGGCCTCAGGACGATTTTGGCAGCGGCTGGGGCACTGCGGCGACACTTGACTCATAACAACACGACTAATCGTAAAATTATACTTATATATTCCATTTTGATCAGGCTGACTACCTACTCTTATAGTTTCTTCTTGAGCTCATAGTCCATTTTTCCATCCTCACCACCAGGATTGGAGTAATTACATTGGCTTCAGTTAATTACAATTTCAATTACAATTACTTGTAAATAGATATTATAATTTGCAATCAAAATTAAGATTACCAAAAATATGAATAATTAATTCCATTTCCAATATATTACACTAACAATTACTCCAAGCCTGCCGCCTCTGGTTGAGTTTGTTTGTCAGTTTGGTGAACGCGCGTCACCACTCCGAGAGTCTGGCTTCGATGCATCCTCAAGAATTCCCTCCAACAGCACCACCAACGGTGTCAGGGTGGGCCGCTGTGCTGGGTCTGGTCTCAGTGCTGCATCTATCCACCTGATGAGACCAGCATCCACGTCCTGCCTCATAAAGCCTACCTTCAGCTTCAGCAAGTCATTCATCGTGAACGCAAGGAAGTACGCGTCACTCGCCTCGCTGCTTGGGTGCGTTTGTGTCACAAGCTCCGGCGCAACCCACGGCAAAGCGTTTATATGATGCTTTCTCACAAAGACACGCTCAGTGCCTATAGGCTTCATGAGGCCTAGATCAATCATGGTGGCCACAATGCCGTTGTCCTCATTGGATACACAAACGTTATTGTACTTCAAGTCGTTGTGGGTAAAGCCTCGTGTTGTAATGTCCTTCAGTGCCCACGCGATCTGCAGGAATACGGTGGCGACGTCAACAAACGGCACGTCCTCTATGACGTACTGAATGGCGGTGATTCCGGCAAAATAAGTGAGTAATTGACAATTGTCGACGCACACTCCCACGAGACGCTGCACGCCAGGCATCTGTACCTGGTGCAGATTCTTGGTCTCGATGAGTAAATGATCCAAATTACCTTTGAAGCTTTTAATAACCACCTGCTGCATTGTGTGAGGAGCCACAGTCTTGGTGCAGGAGCCGTACGCCCCTGCACCCACACACTCACACACACAGTCAGTCATGGCCTCTACTTCCTTCTTACCAAGGATACGCACGCCTATCTCCTTCAGCTGACGGCGGATCTTATCCTGTTTATCCTCCACGACAGAATGACACTTTTCCTGCTTGTTGACGGTCCCTGATGAACCGTCAACACTGAACGGTAACGAACCTGGCCCACCAATGTTCTTCGTATTATTTGATGCGTGAAGGCTCGTTTCCTCTTTACAATTACAGTTACCTTTTAATAAAAATAATAATTTGCAATCACAAGTACAATAACCAAAATTAGATGTGATTAATTATATTTCAAATAAATTAAAATTACAATTACTCCAAGCCTGCTCGCTACTCTATCCCGCCTAGCGCCCGCCCCGCCCCGCCCACCCCGCCCCGCCAGGACCACCAATGCTACCAGGCGTGAGTCCTAAGTTACCTCCTCCCCTGGACCTCAAGACGCCTAGGAAGTTTGAGATGTTGCCAAGATATTTCAACTTTTTCATCCTGAGGATCCGGCATGAAGAATTCCCCTTTTTAAGTTCTCCTCGGAAATATAAGTTGGGAGAACTCATCATCATCAGTCCTGATTTTACGAGGACGGGTCATTTCGTGGAGGAGCAGCGGCGTGGTGCTTGGGTTCCTATTGCTATGAGCGTCTGGAAAACTTGTGGATACTTGTGTAGTATCTGTGAGGTGTTGCGGAGCCTTTGTGTGCAGTTGTGGGGGTGTTTCTCTGGGGTTTCGAGTGTGTGTGTGGTGTTGCAAGGTATCTGCGTAGTGGTGGTGGTGGTGGTGGTGGTGGTGGTGGTGGTGGTGGTGTGTGAGGTGGACTTAGGTGTTGTGGGTGTGTGGCCGCGGTGGACGTCTATGTGGGGTTGTTGAAGTGTTTATTGAACGAAGAACCTGCACATGTCGCATTTCCCTTCATAATAAACCTCAAAGGTGCACTATATTAAACTTTCAAAAATTTACACCACCTCTCCAGAATGACCTCGTGATGACCTGGAGTAGTGGTGTCCAGGGCTGTAGTGTGACGCCAAAAACTCTCTCACGGCACAGAAACACGACTGAGTGCACAATAACGGTACGATAAACTCCACCAAGGCCTTTGTGACTCGATGCGGTCTCAGTAAACTAACACCAAGCGGCTAAACCGTCACTTCTAACAAACGGACTTGCTATGACCCATTGTATCCGTTCCCGAACCAACACACTATGAACCACTGGGTCTCCGCGGCTGCTAGTGTATAAGCACACCCATTCGCAGAGACCCTTATTGACGCAGTTAACAACCACCATGACGAAGTGTGACCTTTATTTACAGAGGCGCGGGCCGTGCTGCAGGGCGCCCCGGAGGTTCACGTACAGACTGGGGAGAGCCTTCGCCTGCACTGCGCCGTCCAATACGCGACCTCACCGCCTCACTTCATATTCTGGTACCACAACGGGAGTATGATCAACTACGCCTCGCCCAGACCCCTGCAGGTAGTAAACCATCACTACAGCAGCATCCTCTACATCTCCAACGTGAGGTGGGAGGATGCCGGTGCCTACAGATGCGAGGCCCACAAAGCCCACCCATCCAACCTCACTTTACACGTCGTGGCAGGTAAGTGTTTGTCTGTCTGTGTGTGTGTGTGTGTGTGTGTGTGTGGTGTGTGTGTGTGTGTGTGTGTGTGTGTGTGTGTGTGTGTGTGTGTGTGTGGTGGGGTTGTCGCCTTTACATGTAAGTAATATAATCTTGGAGGCGTAACATGGTGATTATATGCCTACGAAAAAATGTAATGGAAATTCTGTATAAAAAATATATCCACGTTATTAGAATTCATGTGAGGTGTGAGTATTTTTGTGGGATTTGTGTACGAGGGTGGAGGGAGGGAAGGAGTGTGTGTGTGTGTGTGTGTGTGTGTGTGTGTGTGTGTGTGTGTGTGTGTGTGTGTGTGTGTGTGTGTGTGTGTGTGTGTGTGCAGCAGAGGATATGGTTAGGACTGCACTGTAAGGAGAGTCAAGTGAAGGGCGGAGAGGCGTTTTGATGTTGTAGATGGAAGGGAAACGAACGTGTGACTGAGTGTGGGAGAGTGAAAAGGTGCTGTGAAAGGCACGTGGTATTGGGGAAGGTGGGAGGAAGGGAAGGTGATGTCTCGAGGGTGTGTTAAGGGTGTAGGTGGACGGGTGTGAGGGTGGCAGGGTGATGTGTTGTGTCAGGGTGTGGGAGAAGGAGTTAGGGTGTTGTTAGGGTGAGAATAACTAGCTAAATGAGGGAGTAGAAAGTTAGGTATGTTGGTAAGTTACACATCTAGGTCAACCGTGCGTGCAACATATACATACTGACACTTTTTTTTGTGTGTATGTGTGTCTGTGTCTGTGTGTGTGTGTGTGCTAAAGTGCATGTGTTGTCGATATCATTGTACGCTCGCTGCCTCCCTCTCTTTTTTTTCCTCTTTCCATTTTTAAAAATCCACGCCGCTTTTGCCGTATTCCATTCTCACTCCGTTTTAAATTGTGTATTTTTGTTTAATCCTTTTGCATCATGGAGAGATTGCGTGCGAGCTGTGTGACAAATTGAATATTTTAACCTCGATGTCACCAAAGCGACCTTCTCTTGTCTCAAACCTCGCTTCTCCCCAGTTCAGTTTTCTCTAAGCCTGTCATATACACCTGTTAAATGACACACACACAACCTACACGCGGAGAACCAAGGTAAATCTTTTTAATCTTAACTCTTGGAGGCTGTGTCGGGGTCGTGTTCAGGACTAAGATTAAAGGTTGTGTTGCCGTGTGACCTTGAACACTAGCCAAGGTCAGGGTGATGGGAGCCAAGGGACGCAGGTATAGAGTCACGCATGAAACCGACGCTCAGATTCATGGAAAACGTTGAGAAAGAGGAAATCAAAGTCACGAGAAATATAAAATGACGAGGTACAGGTAGAGCAATAATAGTGTTTTGTCCTTCCGTATACACTTGAATAATGGCTCTACCCCCCCCCCCTCCCTCCCCTCCCCCCCTCCGCTACCCCACCCATTGTCTTCCACTAAATTAAAGGCCCGCCGCAGGTAAGGACAGGTAGAAAAATGCAGGTAACTTATTTAGACAGGTCGTCATAATGAGGTAAAAAACACGTCCTCTGAGACTAATTTTTTTCCCCTCATGTGTGAAAAATTACGACACAGACAGGTGGTGACGGCGGTGAGGCATATGACTGTCTTGTGTGTGTGTGTACGTGTGTGTACGTATTCATGTATGTATGTATATATGTATGTATGCTGCTACTTTACATAAAAAGGAGACTCGGGGAGGCTACCACAAACACTTAAAAGAGAGAGAAAAAATAGATAGAGTAAACCTGCAAAATGCCACGGTAGAAAAAATGGTAAATGTGACGGTATTTCAAAGAGAGAAAAAGCGAGTCCAAAAAAAGTTGACGAAAAAAAAAATGTGTGTGTGTGTGTGTGTGTGTGTGTGTGTGTGTGTGTGTGTGTGTGTGTGTGTGTGTGTGTGTGTGTGTGTTTTGGGGTGACATGATGGTCCGCTCTAATTAACTTAAAGCAGTGACGTGGCCAGGAGTTTTAATGAAAGATATACGATAAACAAATAAAAAGTAACGGATGCCTTAGAGAAAACTAACTAAATCTAGAAGCAATTGGTTGAAAGGAATCCGTAAGTTTCCTCCATCAACTCTGACAGACCTGCGCCACACGACCGTTTGAGGCAGAGTGAGATAAGGAAAAAGGAAAAGAAATATTAAATCACTCGATCTGGACACGATATTTTTTGACAGTATCTATAAAGTTGAGGGAAAAGGCGATCATTTCATTTTTAGATTCTCGTATTTTCTTCTTATTAACTGATCAGGAGTGTGTGTGTGTGTGTGTGTGTGTGTGTGTGTGTGTGTGTGTGTGTGTGTGTGTTTATGTGTGTGTGTATCTGTATTTGCGTGTGTGTATAGATAGAAAGAGAGGGTACGAAATTATTTTAAAAGTTTATAGACAAACATATACACTTTCCCATTCCAGCCTTTCTGTTACAATCAATTTCTATTCCACTTAACTCACCATTCCAATAACATTTCCAGGACATTCCAGACACGTGCTACACTATCCTACACTCCACATCAATACTCATCATTCCAAACATTTTTTCTATAGCATACGTTTCATTCCAGACACTTTCCATTCCAGGTACTTCTTCGTTCTCTTTCCTCCCCTCCCCTTCCCCTTCCTCCTAGCTTTCCAGACGTCATCCTGGAACGCTTTTTCTTTCCTTCACTCTTTGTATGAAGGTTTTATTCAACATCTTCTTACGTGTATTCAGTTTAATGTTCATATATTTTCATATATTTTTATACATTTTACTCGCAATAAAGGCAAGTCTTCAGATTGTGCCTCACAGAATTTTCAAGATGTCCTCGTCTTTCTCGTCTTTCTTCTCTCTTTCTCTCTTTCTCTCTTTCTCTCTCTCTCTCTCTCTCTCTCTCTCTCTCTCTCTCTCTCTCTCTCTCTCTCTCTCTCTCTCTCTCTCTTTTACCGTGTTTTCATGACATTTCCGTGAATTTTTCTATTTGTTTATTTATGTGTTTGTATTCTAATGTTTTCTGTCTGTCAGTTTTTTGTTTTTTATCTTTCTCTTCCTATTCTTCTTCTATCTCATTGTCTTCCACCCTTTATCCTTCTTTTCTTATGCTTCTTATCCGTACCTTCCAATTCTTTTACCTTCCTTTCCACACACACACACACACACACACACACACACACACACACACACACATCTCTTCATCTCACACCTCGTTCCTCTCTCTCCTCTTCCTCCCATCTTATAAACATTACATTTTTTTTTTCATATCTCTTCACCTCTACTTCGAATATTTCACCTTGACATTCACTGACTTCTCCTTCCCTTATCCTTTCAACACCTCTCTCTCCTTTGTGCCGTCTCTCCCGCCCTTGTGATCCGGTCTCAAGGCAGAAGGACATACGGTACTCGTATTACATTCCCCGCAGCGCGTCCCCACGTAAATATACCATTGAGAGGCCCTTCAACGACACACACATCGGCGTCCAGAAGAAAAAAATTCGCTGATACTCTTTGGTAGGAAAATGCAATCGTCTTCCACCAAGAGCGTGTTGGAACTCATTTCATAGGACGGAAGATGGCGCTCTGCCTCGTTAGAAGGGAAGGGAAGGGGACCGTGGGAGGGAGGAAATGGGCCGGCAAAGATATAGAAGGAAAGAATGAGAAGGTATGGGTAGGATATGGAATGATAGAAGGATATACTGACAGGAGGAATATGAGGAGATCAGAAGGATGGGATGGGATGGTGTACGACTAGATAGGGATCATTGAGGGAAGGAAAGGAGGGATTAAATGACACGAGAAAGATAAAGAAGGGAAGGGAAACCGAGGACTAAGAATGGAACACTAAGAATTAATGTGTACTACGAGGGAGGGAAAAGAGGAAGGTGAAGGGGAGGAAACACTGCCATTAAGGAAAGGTAGAATCTGTAACAGGTAGAGTAGAAGTGAGGAAAAATGACCTAACTGTATCGGTGTTGAGGGGAAACTACGGAGGGAAATGAAGGAAAAGCCACGAAAACAGAGTGAAAATAGGAAGGTACGAGAGGCTGGATGCTACACAGACAATACTGGAAAAATAGATAGAAAGAAAAGCGAAAAAAATAGATGAAAAGAGAAAGGAACTTCAAACAGCCTTGAAAACAAAAGAGGAGCAAAGGTGTATGTGTATGTGTGTTGTGTGTGTGTGTGTGTGTGTGTGTGTGTGTGTGTGTGTGTATGTGAATTTATTTATTGTTTTATTTGTTTAAGTGATTTGTTTCTCTTATATGTACGTAGGTGCGTGTACATGTGTGTGTGTGTGTGTGCGTGTGGCTGTATATATTTATGTTACATACATTTTATAAATTGTAGAGAACTAATGGGATCATGTGTATTCATTGGATAGTGTATTTATGTGTGTGTGTGTGTGTGTGTGTGTGTGTGTGTGTGTGTGTGTGTGTGTGTGTGTGTGTGTGTGTGTGTGTGTGTGTGTGTGTGTGTGTGTGTGTGTGTGTGTGTGTGTGTGTGTGTGTGTGTGTGTGTGTGTGTGTGTCGATTCCCTAGGGAAAAGAAGATATATTATGACTCATACTCTCTCTCTCTCTCTCTCTCTCTCTCTCTCTCTCTCTCTCTCTCTCTCTCTCTCTCTCTCTCTCTCTCTCTCTCTCTCTCTCTCTCTCTCTCTCTCTCTCTCTCTCTCTCTCTCTCTCTCTCTCAAAAATGTGTTAATTACTACCAATTAATTCACTTTCGTCCTCCCCCCTCCCCCCCCCTCCCTTCCTCCTTGTCCTCCTTGCCCTTCCCTGTCCTTGAAAACCTCGATGAAAAATACATTCTTCATGGTTATTAATTTTTCCTCTTTTCTTCCAAGTCTTGAGGTCGCTTGACAAAATTAGAACTTAGAAAAACGAGGGATTGAAAATTCTCTCTCTCTTTCACTCTCTCTCTCTCACTCTCTCACTCTCTCACTCTCTCACTCTCTCACTCTCTCATCTCTCACTCTCTCACTCTCTCACTCTCTCTCTCTCTCTCTCTCTCTCTCTCTCTCTCTCTCTCTCTCGCTCTCTCTTCTATATGGCACTTTCTATCTCCATTCTCAGAGTCAAACCAACCTCAGAATTTCTCCTCCCTTACTACCTTCATCTCTTTCTCCCTTCTCGACCTATCTCTCTATCTCTCTATCTCTCTCTCTCTCTCTCTCTCTCTCTCTCTCTCTCTCTCTCTCTCTCTCTCTCTCTCTCTCTCTCTCTCTCTCTCTCTCTCTCTCTCTTCTCATATTCTTTTCCTCCCTACCCATTTTCCTTTCTGTTCCCCCTTACACCTCCTCCTTCTCCCTCCCTTCTCTCCATCGCTTCATCATTCCCCTCTTTACTCCCTCCCTCTCTCCCTCCCTCCCTCCCTCTTTTTTTTCTTCCTTTCCTCTCTTCCCCCTTGTCTATCCTACCTATTCTTTTTTTCTTTACATTTAACTCTATTTTCATTGCACCTTCCCTTAACCCCACACACTTCCTTTCTTCCTCCTTCCTTCCTTCCTCCTTCTTTGTCTGTGTTCCTGTATTCTTTCTCCTTTTTCCCTCCCTCTTTCCCGCAAGCCTAGGAAAAAGTTTGCTACGGTGATGTTCGTCTCCCGGGACACATGTTGGAAGAAAGATGGATGAAGGCTATAGATTGGAGGCTAAAATATACACAGTCGAACTTCTTAAGGCGGTCTGGAGGGGCTAATGGAGGCCGAGGAAGGTGGAAGGAAGTGGATGGAAGTAATGGATAGTGGTGGAAGATATAAAGGTGAATTTGGTTGAGAGTTGAAGTGGAAATGAGAGAGAGTGAGAGTAAGAGAGAAAGTAGGTTGAGGTAGATGAAAGGCTGGAAATAAGAGACAGATAGAGAAAGTGAAAGAAAAAAGTATGTGTGTGTTCAGTTTCGTTTGGGGATCTTACACAAAGGGAAGAAGGGAAGGAGGAAAAGGGAGGGAGGGAAGGGTAGGGTAGGGAGAGGAAGGTATGAGGAAAGAGGAAAAGGAAGAGGCAGATTCTTTTTAATGGGAAGGGGAAGTTGGGATACTAAAAGAAAGGAAGCAAAGGAGATGGTGTTTGATCAATCAGAGGCAAGGCAAGCAAAATGCGAGAGAGAGAATCAAGAACAAAACATGATAGAAAATAAAAAATAGTATATAAAAAGAAAAAATATAGAATAAGAAACATTATAAAAAAAAAAAGAAAGAAACACAGCAAGACTCGTATACAACAATGAAACAGAAATGTGAGTGAAAATAAAAAAAAGAAGAAGAAGAAGAGAGAAGAATAAAAGCGAAGTGAAAGAAAGAGAGAGAATTATGAAGCCGCAGAAAAGAAAGAGAGATAGAAAGAAAGAAAAAAAAAGAAGAGCAATATCTGAAGCACAAAGAAAAGCAACAAAGAAACGTAAAATAAGACATGGAAGAGAGAGAGAGAGAGAGAGAGAGAGAGAGAGAGAGAGAGAGAGAGAGAGAGAGAGAGAGAGAGAGAGAGAGAGAGAGAGAGAGAGAGAGAGAGAGAGAGAGAGAGAGAGAGAGAGAACAATAAGAACTTAGAACATTCAAACAACTTCCGTATTATCTTGTTGTCCTTGTTTGTTTGTTTGTTTGTTTGTTTGTCATAGTTTCTCCACATGCATGTAACACAAACAAAACACACACACACACACACACACACACACACACCCACACCCACACCCACACCCACACCCACACCCACACACTTAAGTATTAACATTTATTCCTTTTGTCAACCTATTAAGAAAGAAGAGAGAGAGAGAGAGAGAGAGAGAGAGAGAGAGAGAGAGAGAGAGAGAGAGAGAGAGAGAGAGAGAGAGAGAGAAAAAAAAAAAGAGAGAAAGAGAGCGAGGGAGAGAGAGAGAGAGGTTCGTGCGAAATGCATTGTTTAAGAGATTTCCGGCAAAATTTTCTCCAGAATTAGTTTCATGAATATGTTATCCACGGGTGACTAGGGAGGGGAAGGGGGGGGAGGGGAAGAAAGGGGAAGAAAGGGGGAGTGAGAGGGAGAGTGAGAGGGAGAGTGAGAGGGAGGTGGGAGAGAGGGAAAGGAAGGTGCATAAATAGTAGGAAAAAAAGAAAGAAGAGAGCAGAACAAAAATGCGAAAAAAGAAAATGAAAGCAAAGACGAAGCAAAAATTATGTGAAAAAAAAACAGAAAGAAGAGAATATAAGAAAAGAAAATAAAAGATGAAGGAAAGGAGGAAGGGAAGGAGAAGAGAAGAGAACTGTAAGAAATAACAACCACATGAAGAGGAAACTTTTGCAGCTACATATCGACAAGGGTTCGAGAGAGAGAGCGAGAGAGAGAGAGCGAGAGAAAGAAATAAAGAGAGAGAGAAGGAAATAATGGAAATGAAAATTGCAAACAAAATATAGTGCCATCAATGTTGCTCTTCTGATATATTCCAGTGAAACAGTTCATTCCAGCAACGATGTATGTATAGCTAGTATGCATGTATATATACCTATCCATCCATCTTCCTCTTCCTGGCTGTGCTTTTATTTTGATGAACAGTGAATGCAAGGCTTGATTCACTCTCTGTCTGTCTCGTCTCTCTCTCTCTCTCTTTTTTTTCTTCCCTCTCTCTCTCTCTCTCGATATGAAAAAAAAGGGAAACAGCTTACAGAATAAAAACACTCAACAATGAATAGGGAAATAGTTAGCCATTTGAAAGAGACAAACAGAGTGAGACGAAAGAAAATAAACAAAGTTACCATGAATAAAAACGATTAAAAGTGAGGCTTTTTTTCGATTTTTTTTTTATTTTTTTTTCACATCCAGTTACGTTTGTCTTTTTGTCTCTTTTGGGGCGAGTTTGAGTTTGTGCTGTTGGGCCTAGTCGTGTGTTACCGGGGGGGGGGGCGGAGGGTGTTTGGGGGGGTGGAGGAGGGTAGTGGTTCTCTCTCTACCTGGCTGGTTACCTTTGAAATGGGTGAGGGGAGGGGGGGAGGGGGATAGAAAGAGTCGTGGTTGGGGGGGGGGAGGGGGGGGAGGGATGATATGTTTCGTGTATGTGAAAGGAGAATAGGGAAGTGTTTGTGTGTGTGTGTTTGTGTGCGTGTGTGTGTGTGGAGGGGGAAGGAGGTGTCTTTTTTTTTCTCTCTCTCTTTCTCTTTTCTCTCTCTCTCTCTCTCTCTCTCTCTCTCTCTCTCTCTCTCTCTCTCTCTCACTTTCTCACTCCTTACCCTCTTCCTAAATATAATACTAACCCGTTCTTGTTTATCCATTTCCCTCCTTTGACTCATTTTTACTCACCTGTTCAAAGTATCTTCACCCCCCCCCCAACCTCGCCCCCTTGTGGTCCTAATCCTTATCTTCCTCATTAGATAAACCATTACACCAATTTTTTTCATAATCCTGAACTGGCTAAATATTTTCCGTCCCTATTAATGAGCCTAGCCTATCTCATCTCTCATTACCTAAGCCTTCCACCTCTCCTCTCCTCACTCTAGCCCCCTCCTCCCTCCTCCTACCTCCTCCCTCCCTCCCTCCCTCGCCCCCTTAAGGACAACCTGGCCGAACACCTGCCGGGAAAGTTAATTAGGCTGCAGGTGCGATAATGAGAGAAGGTCTGGCGGATGAAACTTTGATGAGACAGGTGTAGCTCCCTTCCTTTGTTTACCTGTGTCCTGTTTACATCACTTCCTTTACCTTCTTTTCCCTGCGTATGTGTGTGTGTTTGTGTATGTGTGTGTATGTAATTAATTGTATGTATGTGGAAGGAGATATGAAACGTGAAATCGGAGGGGAAGAAAAAGGAGGAGGAGGAGGAGGAGGAGGAGGAGGAGGAGGAGGAGGAAAAGGAGAAGAAGGAAGAAGAAGGAGGAGGAAATTAAAGAGCAAACACTACAAAAGCTGTCGGTATTCCTATGAGAAAGTTACCTGCTTTTGTAATATACCTTTAAATTGGCCTAATGCTAGTTTGACAGAAGACGAGACGAAGAGGAG
>JAPQNM010000040.1:2020152-2025152 GCA_029783475.1 Metacarcinus magister
TCAGGGTCCAACACTCCAAGTAGAAAGCAATCGCATAAAAATAAGTGGCCCTTCCCAGCAGCGCACGAACAGATACACTAAATTAAAAAAAAAAAAATATATCACAATCCCCTTTAGTCACACCTCACATTAATCTGCAAAACTTGGAGGAGGAACAGAATAATGGAGTGACTCTAGCGTGAGTTGGTGGAGGTACTGACGCCTGACAAAGCACACTGGTCCCTCGCATACGCCCTCCTCCACAAGTAACGGAAATCGATCGCATATTTAAGAACGCTTTTCGCCGGCTCCTCGGTGTGCGGCGTGACGGACGAGGATGTTAATGGTCCGCCGCAACATATAACGTGCCTCGCCTCGCTCCTCCGCTAGAGCTGGATGGAATGGCGCTGGATTAAGGATGATGGTCGACCAACAGTGTCCCGACAGATGGATTTACGAATGCGGTAGCAGCGCTGAGGAAGGTTCATTGTGGACTCCGCGCGTCGCTCTCAAGGCAAATTTCGCGTTAAATTCTTCATCCTCAGTGTCGCGTCTAATATAAAGGCGAGGCGCTGAGTCTTCCCGCCATAATACCATCACGCTCTGGGGCCCGGAGGCGGCAGCGCAAATAATCTTGTTAACCTCATTAGATGCTTGTGACCATCTGGCGTCATGGCGGCGCTCACCGGCACACACTGAGGCTGGTCGTAACGCGCGCCTCACCCGTCCTAACGCACCTGACTCACGGCCGCACCAGTCTGGCAGCAGCGTCCACGATCACATGAAGACAACTAAAATGCAGCTGTGCAGTCAAGGGATAACAGGAGCTGCTGCCTCATGATTACACGTGCCAGGGCGGGGAGGAGGGAGGGAGGGAGGGAAGGGAGGGAGGGGGTGTCGGTGTAGGGATCAGCTGGAGGTTTGCCCCGTTAATTACAGGTTGGTCTTGTGAGGGTACTAGTCATGTGTGTTTGTCGACAGGCTGGGTGTCAGCGCAGAGCGGGAACCGCCACCAGCCAGACGACCTTCACGCCGACGGAACCAAGACCCTTCTACAGTGTGGCCAGGAGAGGGAAAGGACACCACAAGGACACCAGACACACTCAGGGCATTACCACCGCCAGCAACAGCAGCTACACGACATTTATGGAGAAAGACGGATACACAGCAGCAACAACTGCCAGATGGAGGGATCGAGGACCAAGAGAAAGAGGTCACTTTAGATGCAGCTACCACCACCACCACCACTACCACCACCACCACCGCCACCACCACTCCTCACTCAAGTCACTCACGCACTCACTCGGTCTGCGCCCCGCCCCCTCCTCTTGAACACCTGCGGACTGCAACCCCACCTCCCGGGCGGCCTCGGGTAGCGCCAGGTAAGCTATCAGGGCTCCAATACGAGACTCCGTTTAATTTTGCAATACGATTTTTGAAACTCGCTTCCCCAGTGCCGCCCGTCAGGGCGACTTACTAATTTTGTTGTTAAATATACATATAAAGTATATATATATGTTAAAATGTTGCCTGGGGGTGTGACTATGGCGAGGGCGGCGTGGCGGCCAGCCGCCCGAAGCCCGTCCCCGCCACTCGCGGGGGGCGCCGAGCCGACCCTCGCCTCCGCCGCCGCGTCGGGACGCTGCCTCGCCGCTCCGGGCACCAGGCCACGCCTCGGCGAGGCAGCTGCCGCCGACCACTTTGTGTTTTACACTCGAGATTTTATTGTACAAATTCATTGTAAAGAGAGTTACGCCTTCATTAGACTGAAATAAACTATATTTGTTTCTGCAATTGAATGTATAGGTGTGTATGCATATTCATCTGCATATAGGTATGTATTTGTTCATGTATACGTATAATTTCTTACATATACAAGATACATGTACGTACGTATGTGTGGATATACGAGAGATGTTCATGTACATAGTGGAACAATGGGGCGGCGTCTGCTCGCGTCAGCACTCAGCTGCTTCGCGGGTCTGGAGGAGATGGATTACTTGAATGTTTGATAAACGTTAAAGAAAGACCATTCTCCCATAACCTCAAACACGCTGTTGTCAGTTGTCTGTCGACGTGTTTCCTCGCTGACATGACTGGGCAGGAGACATCTAGTTGTGAATATTTTTTTATACCTGGAGCGAAGCGGCAGGTGTGACGGGCAGCGTCGGGCGGGCAGCAGGGCGGCGAATGGCCCTTGTTCCTCTCCTCCGAAGGTCAATGAGGACGCCGGCGGGACTCTCGCGGCAGTGAAAGAGGAACACGTGACGCCATGCTTAGAGGATAACAACACCTGGTGGCAAGGAGCCGCGGCTGACGTGCCTGAGGTGGATACATGCACTGGGGTGTTGAGGTCCAGGAGTCATCCGTGACCCACAACAAGACTTTTTTTGTCAGTGTTTGTGTCTCGTCTCGCCAGTGTGGGTGTGTTGCTGCCATCAACTCCGTACCCTCGCCTCGGACTGACGAGTAAATCGAGTGAAATGGACAAAAGTGTTGTAAAGAGTTAATTGTGATGAAATGAGTCATGCACTAGCCTTGGTTCACCTTTCGTAACATATGAGGTGACCCACCTGAGTCTATGCTCAGGACTTAAGACCAAGCCCTGCCCCGCGACGGCCAGCCCCGCCCACACCTCGCCTGCTCTCCCTCGATCTGTTTGATGTAAATAGTTTCTGTTTGGATGAAGACAAAAATATATACGAGTATATACATATATAGCTTTTTCTCGGTAGAAGTCTCACCCAAGTCTTGAATGTTTGCATCCGTGCCAAAAGTTTCCATGTGCTGTTTGTGAATAAAAGGCCTCGTGCACCTTCCTTGTGTTTGTTCCCTTGAGCGGCGCGCGTGACGGAGCTTCACAGGGACGATGTTTAACCTTGGATTTAATAAAACAAAAGAGGAAGGAAAATTACCCTCGAGTCACGTGGTTTTCCTGAGAATATCCTTTAATGCAATCCCACAGTCAGCTCCTGGTACAAGGCCTCCATAACCTTGTCGTAATGAGGCTCCTCCTTCCGCCCTTCCCCTCCTGTCCCCTTCCCCCTTCCTTCCTTACCTGCCCCTTTCCTTCCTTTCTTCTATTCCTCTATTTTTTTCAGTACTTCCCTCCTTTCCGGCCCTCTCTCCTTGCATCCGTTCGTTGGTTTTGTCCTCTCTCTCTCTCTCTCTCTTTCTCTTTCTCTCTCTCTCTCTCTCTCTCTCTCTCTCTCTCTCTCTCTCTCTCTCTCTCTCTCTCTCTCTCTCTCTCTCTCTCTCTCTCTCTCTCTCTCTCTCTCTCTCTCTCTCTCTCTCTCTCTCTCATCACCCGAAACTTGCTAAGATGACGTTGAAAGAGAAAGAGAAAGAGAGAGAAACAAAAAAGAGCATGGTTAGAAAAAAAAGGAGATACTCGAAAATGAATAAATGAGGGTGTAGGAGAGGGTGTTAGTGAGAGAACAATGGAGAGAGAGAGAGAGAGAGAGAGAGAGAGAGAGAGAGAGAGAGAGAGAGAGAGAGAGAGAGAGAGAGAGAGAGAGAGAGAGAGAGAGAGAGAGAGAGAGAGAGAGAGAGAGAGAGAGAGAAGAAAAAAAAAGATAGAGAGAGAGAGGTAAAGTACACCCTCCTGAACCAAACAGTCAAGATAATGCAATGAGAGTCCAGCAACAGAGGCGAAATTACCCCTTGCCAGAGATGCTTCCTTGAGCCTTATGGAAAGACAACGAGAAGCCGTTTGGGACGCAACACTCACCCTGATTCCTTCTGACGGAGAGACAAAGGAGAAGCGAGAGGTAAGTGCACAACTAAAGCCCAAAAAAAAAAAATAGAAGACACAAAAAATAATGCGTGATTTTAGGGAAGAGATAAACAAATAAAGACAACAATGGTATGCTTTCATTTCTCTTCCTTTTTTTTTTTTGTTGTGTTTTTGTATATATTTTTTTTTTAGGGTGTTTTCTCCCTTGCATATATATTCCTTTCTCCTTCTCTCCCTTTCCCTTTCCTTAATGGCAGTGGAACAAAGACTGTCAGCAACACTTCCTTTGCAACAGGATGGGTTTCACGCCTTGCAATAAAACAGTAAGTTACCACCCGACGCTAAAACAGACAGACACACACACACACACACACACACCCACACACACACACACACACGTAATAAACCAAGACACTACACATTTGCCTCCCTGCACAAGTACATCACAGACTCTGAAACTTCTCTCTGGACTATCCCAAGCTTCGGTCCAAACACTAAAAAGCAAAATAATCACCTGAACAAGAGTCGTATGTCACTTTGATGGGCCGGTTAGGAGTCGAGGTAGTACTACGTGGGTGAGGTGCTGGCTTGGTATGTATATATATATCAGTAGGTGAGGCGTGAAGGTCAGTAAGTCAGTGTGGTTTTGGTGTATCTCTTTTGGTAACGTTAGGACCACTACACTACACTACACTAATTGGGGGAAAGTTTACATCCTCATCTCTGTGTCTCGAATTGATGTGTTTAAATAGACTTGGTTTTTTTTCACTTGTTTCTTATACTTTTTGGTTTTACTGCCTTTTGAGTTGTATTTAAGTGTGTGGAAGTTTTAATTAAAATTGCCTCTGTTCCTTAAAGTGATGGTATAACAATTTCGAAATACAAAAGTACATACGACTCACTATAACTGTAATGCATTTGTTGTGGATTTCAAGGTCATTATCCTCGAGGTAAGACAATGACAAACACAGTGCAAGGCGAGAGAGACAGAGACGAGCGCCGAGGCAACAAGCCATTAAGACCACTTTGCCTTATGCCACTAATTGCTGCAAGGTCTGGCAGGCTACTCACATTACATACATACATCTGAACTGACCTTGTTATCACCATAGCAACCTCCACACAGACAACAAACAAACAAACAAAAGCTGAACACACACTAACTCAAAACAGCTGCTGCAAGAGACGAGTCGCTAAAAACAAACACGCTCAAAAATAGGGAAAAAAAAGAAAAGAAAAAAAAATGGTAAAAAAATAAATCACCAGTAAAATAAAAGTGAGAAAA
>JAPQNM010000040.1:2037652-2045152 GCA_029783475.1 Metacarcinus magister
AAAGACAATCCCCCTTCTGGATGGCAGCATCTACCACCAGTTGAGTCCTCCACTACTCAAGTATGTGCTGTGGAGACCAGAGCCGGTCGATCTAAATATGTCCACCCTCTAGTTCTGCCTATAAGCTCCATCCTTTGACTGTAACCCCTGATGAGTTTAGTCGACTTCAGGAATTCTGTCCTTCCCTGAAATGTTTACGAACGAAGGCTACCACTCGAGAAGTTGAGAGGGCACGGGATGGTGCCACCTACCAGTTCCTCACAATCATTATCTTGTACGGTCAGCTGCCTATTCTCTGATTCTCCTTACTGAACTTAGAATAAAGGCTTAATATGAGTATAATGAGACAATTGCAGTGGAATAAGGTCATCGGTGGAGTGGAGAATGGATGTTTGAAGATGAAGAATAGAGAAGAAGTGGCATGGTGGTGAAAAAGTGCAGTTAAAAATGTAATTCTCGACCTCAATTACGAAAATAACTTTTGCTATTGACTCTTCCTTGGAAAGTGAAAGGAGTGGGAGTGGCGATGCTCACTCCTCAAGTTGCCTCAATCCGTCCTTGAGTGACAGAGGACAAGGAGGCAAGAAAAACGTGTTCCGAGCACAGGTTTGCGGACCGACTTGCCATTTGGTAGAGTCGATGGCAATTAGAGGATCTGAGAACCTTTGTGCCGCAGCCTCTTGCCCGCTGTTTGTGATCTTTCTCGTGACTCGTGTGTTGTTGAAACGTCTTTCCTCCTCGAGAATTGGTGATTTTTTTGGGTTTGAAGCTGTTTCGTGTGTGTGTGTGTGTGTGTGTGTGTGTGTGTGTGTGTGTGTGTGTGTGTGTGTGTGTGTGTGTGTGTGTGTGTGTGTCTGTGTGTGTGTCTGTGTCTGTGTGTCTGTGTCTGTGTCTGTGTCTGTGTCTGTGTCTGTGTCTGTGTCTGTGTCTGTGTGTGTGTGTGTGTGTGTGTGTGTGTGTGTGTGTGTGTGTGTGTGTGTGTAAAATCCTTTCCTCACCGCATCTGGCTCACAACAAACAAGCAGGAAGAGTGTTGTAATATAATTCTCCGGCTCATTCCTTTACAGCAGAGTGAGGCGGTGAAGGGTTTCGCCAGGAACCTTGGCAGGAAAACATGATATTATTCTATTTAATCCTCTGAGGAAAAAAAAAAAAAAAGGGCTTCCGTGTTAGGGGGAGATGCGGTGTGATGCGATGGGGTGCAGGGCGAGGCGAGGCGGGCCGGGGCGGGGCGGGGCGGGGCGGGGCGAGGTGAAGGAAGGAAGAAAGAAAAACAGAGTATGAAAGCACAACAAACATTCATCAATACTTTATACGTTCAGATATCAAATGAAGCCACGAATGCTGGTTATGACATTACTTAACCCAATCGTAACAAGCACACAACACGACCATTGATTCACGAGGCCAATTTGCTACACAGACAAGTTGATAACACTTACCATTACAAGGTTTGGTGCTTGAGGCTACAACAACATAATACATTGTTCTGCTGCTCACTACACACTGTTCCAAGTCTCCCAGTACACGCCTGACAGGTTAGTGAGGTCGTGTGCATCAGTCATCATCCAGGTCAAATTACCATCTAGTTACCTCAGCTCCCCTCACTCTGCTCCTTCACGTAATTGACTTCTACCTAAACGAAGCTCTCTTAGTGGCTGTGAGTAGCGCTACGCTGATCCTGCCGTGGCTGTTACTCTGACAGTTTTAATAAGGTGCATAATTCAGTCCGTTTGTACGTGTATATATTTTAACTTCAATGCATTAATACTTGCTTAATACAAAGGTGGCTAGACAAGCTCTCTCGTTGAAGGCGTAAAATAATTATTAATACACTGAATACGCACTTCTGCCCACAATATCCACAAACAATGCCCTTCCTTCTTTAATATATATATATATATATATATATATATATATATATATATATATATATATATATATATATATGATGAAAAAAAATTATAAAAAAAAAGGAGATCACTTCGCAATTAAATCCACTTCATTATACACCCAACCGGACACAGCGGCACGAAGCGTCATTGAATGCTGCTAGAAATTAAATAAATAAATAAATAAAAATCTGAAATAAAAAAAAATAAAATAAAAAATAGGTTAATAATAATAATGGAAGCTCGGTAACAGTTTTGAGTCTTCGGTTCGAGTATATAAGTCATCCTTCATTCCTTCCTTTTTTTTTTTGTATGTACTTAACACTCAAACTCATTAGTGAGGCGTCAAAGAATGGCTTAAATATATCAGTTGGAGTTATTACAAACCTTCCATTACTTTACAATAAAGGTATCTATCTATCTATCTATCTATCTATCTGTCTATCTATTAATCTATCTATCTATCTACATATATATATATATATATATATATATATATATATATATATATATATATATATAATATATATATATATATATATATATATATATATATAAATATATATATAAATATATATATATATATATATATATATAAATATATATATATATATATATATATATATAATATATATATATATATATATATATATATATATATATATATAAATATATATATATATATATATATATATATATATATATATATATATATATGTATATATATATAGGTATATATTCCTTTCTCTGTCTCTTTAGATGGTGTGCAGTGCATTCAAAAATTACCTTCAATAAAGTAAATTCTCTCTGGTATTTTTATATGTTCTTTTCAGTCACAAAATATGCTTCATTTTAATATTCACGTGAAAAGTCAATATTTTTGCTTAAATATAACGGAGACCGTGGAAGGCTTTTATCGCCGTCACCTAGTGGGTGGAGGGGCGGAGAAGGAGAAGGAGGAAAGGAAGGAGGAGGAGGGGTAGGAGGGGTCATAGGAGGAGAAAAGATGGGGAAGGGAAGGCTGGAAACTAAGGGTAGAATGGAATATGTGTAAGAGGTGCGTGGGAGGAGGATAAGGAGGGAAAAAATTTGAGTGGAGAAGGCGTCAGATGATAAAGGTGAGGCTTCGGAGGGAGGCTGTTGGTGGAGGAGGGAGGAAGGAGGGGGGTGGAGGAGGGAGGTAAGTGGTGGGTGGAGGAGGGAGGAAGGAGGTGGGTGGAGGCAAGAAGGCTATGGTATTTCAGTGTCGAAAAAGAGATGGAAGGTTCCTCTGATGGGATGAAGGAAGGGAACGGTAAGTGAGTGATGGGAGGGAGGGAGGGAAGAGGGGAGGGAAGAGGGGTGGGAAAAGAGAGAGAGAGAAAGAGAGAGAGTCTTACGAAAGTGAACACAATGAACAGAAGGATGTGCGAGTGAGGAGAATGTGAATGATGTTACCTCCTCTGCCCACACTCACTCCTCCTTTTAATCAAGGTTAGAGCAAGGAAATTAATCCGTTGAGGGAAGGGAAGAAAAAAAAGCTGGTTGAAAAAGTAAGACTGCAGTAGTTTGTAGCTTTCTGATATTGGTTTGTTATTACTCTTTTTTTTCTCTCTCTCTCTTCTTTTCTCTTCTTTTCTCCATAGCAATATTATCCTCTTCCTCCTCCTCCTCCTCTTCTTCTTCTTCTTCTTCTTTCTCCTCCTTTAGTCTCGTCTTTCCCATTTATAGCTTTCTCTTCTCTCTCTTCTCTCTTCTCTCTTCTCTCTCTCTCTCTCTCTCTCTCTCTCTCTCTCTCTCTCTCTCTCTCTCTCTCTCTCTCTCTCTCTCTCTCTCTCTCTCTCTCTCATTCACTTCCTGTCTTCCACTTTTCCTTTCAGCCTTTACTGCCCTTCTCCCCTCTTCACTCTGCAATCCACTCTCCATTCCTTTCCTTCACCCATCCTACGACATCCTACAACACGCTCCTACTCCTTACTCTTTACTGACTCCTGACTCTTTACTCCTTACTCTACTCCCTCCCCCCCTCCACCTAAAAACAGTAATATCTTCAGGAACAGACAATCATGACGGTGAGGGGATAAGAAGAGGTTAATATAGGAAGTTACTTATAAAGGAAGGGAGAAATGTAAGAGGTACTTTCAGTCTCGTGTTTTTAAGACCTTCATCCCTTCACAAGTTACGTGAAGGGAGAGTTTTCCTTATAAAAAAGAAATTGAAAAGAAGAAAATACCATAATTCTCGTCTTATCGGTTTGATTTTTTTTTTTTTCTACTTCTTTTTTTGGGTTTAGATTTTAATTTGATTTTTCGTTCCGGATCTGCTTACAAATTGTACTTCGAATAGATGAATGTTAGTCTCTTTTTTTTCTTTCTTTTCTTTACTGCTTTCAGAATAAAATTACGTTCATCTCATGGGATCAAGTTTCTCAAAAGTTAACATTAATTTAGTGTTCCTCGTTGTACCCTTCCTTTGAGCTAAATAAAGAGCGAGAGAAGAGAGAGAGAGAGAGAGAGAGAGAGAGAGAGAGAGAGAGAGAGAGAGAGAGAGAGAGAGAGAGAGAGAGAGAGAGAGAGAGAGAGAGGAGAGAGAGAGAGAGAGAGAGAGAGAGAGAGAGAGAGAGAGACTGCAAAACCTCAAAACTTATGCTAATTAGAAAAAACAAATCAAGCGTTGACAGATGTCCTGGGCAGCCTCTGAGGACGAAGATGAACTTGCTGCCTTGCCTACTAAGTCTAAAAAGTCTAATAGTGATGAGAAAATAGACCAACTAGCTCTCTCTCTCTCTCTCTCTCTCTCTCTCTCTCTCTCTCTCTCTCTCTCTCTCTCTGGGTTCGATGTGGTGAATGAAAACAACTGAAGAGGAAGAGAATTAACGGCAGAAGGAATGGAGTGGCACGAGGCATTGTTTCTTGATGGCCAAGAGTCCCAAATCTGAACGTCCCTGCCAGTTTTCGCGCCCCACCGACCGATCCCACTCGACCTACATTGTACTCTTAACCCTCAGTCCTCTTCCTCCTTCAGCACACTCCTCTCTATCCCCAGCACGAAACAGAAGGGATGAGAACACACACACACAGACACACACATACACACACACTGAAAAATATAAAACAGAAGAAGGCACCGTTATAAAAGTATCCATATCCGTTTTTAGGGAAGGGAAGTATTTTAAACAATTCAAGTGGTAATGTGGGATTCTTTTTTGTTTCGACGAGCCAGTTGGAAACAAAGCCTCCACGGGAACACTAGCCCCGTCCCTGGAAAGTCTAAAAAGTTCCTGGAAAGAGTTGTAGCAAGTCTCAAGAGGTGCGGCAGAGAGGCAAGACTTCCTACTAACCCAATCCACTTCAAGTCAGGCAGTGGTATCAATGTCAATTAGTGTACTTACCTTTTAATGAGGCTAAGGCGCCGTAGAGCGGTGAGTCTTGGTCAACTGAAAGAAAAAGATATTGAGAAGTTAGACAATTATGTTACGTGGAATAAAATAGTTACGAGTCAGTTTTTTTTGTTATCTATTATTATTGTTATTATTTTTTTTACATTTGAATTATTTCCTAGCTTACAAGGAAATATCAGAGATAAGTTTACGTACTATTATTAACAACGTATGGCACACACACCTCCCTCAATCACTCTCAGTACGGAATTTTGCTACACTAGTACAATAATAGCAACAACAACAAAATAATAAGGATAATAGTTTGTACAAAATGGCTGGAGCATTATTTCAAACTGCGAGTATAGATAACTAACATTGTAACTACGTATTAACACTTACATAGCAGCGCTGGTAACAGGTAATTGGTAATAGGCGGTAATCCCATTCTTAACACACGGTATTAACACTACAAAATATACATGAACGCGCGATGGATGGGCGAGGTGAGGTGAGGTGTGGCTCTCTACCCTCCCCGATGCCCCGCTGGCTTCTGTAGAAACCTCAAGGCTAGCTAGGTAAGGGTGTAATACTAGGTCTTGCCAGATAGTGAATGTTAGGTTATGTTATTCCTTGAAATTAATAATGTAATCTAACTTTTATTGATATTTTTTTCAACGCCACACTGTTATGAATGCATGTAGTACAATAAGTTATGTAATAATTCCTTGCTTTACGATGTTTTAATAATTATTAGTTTTATTAGTTACATAGCAACACTGTCAGTCATGTTTGCTAGCCTGAACCGGATATGCTAGAGAGCGATCACCTTTTCCTTACCAATCCATTCGTCTCATCATAATTATGGTTTTAATCACCAAATATAACCAGAGTTGATAATTATTAATACCCCAAAACGGCAAATCCTATTACTACTGACTCGTGAAGTAAGACAGAGGAAGGCTGAAAGGTTGGTACGAGACGGCTGCCGGTGCTTCGAACGTCTGACCAACACGTAATGAGCGGGTGAGTGAGTGAGTGAAGCAGCTGACTCCCTCCCCCCACCAACCCACTTGGTAACAGAGGAAGGGAGAGGAGGGGAGGAGGAGGGGAGAGGAGGAAAGCGAGAAAGGGAGAGAAGGGGTAGCAGACAGGACAGCTTGCCAATTCACACATACAATATATATTTCACCACAAATCTATTTATTCGTTAGAAACTATAATGTTGATCTGAATCCTAGAAGACATTATGAAGGTTTAGTAACACCAGTATACTCAAAAATATATATTAATGGCTTAGGTGATAACTTATTTTAAACGAGCTGGTGTGTCTGTGTGTGTCTGTGTCTGTGTCTGTGTCTGTGTGTGTGTGTGTGTGTGTGTGTGTGTGTGTGTGTGTGTGTGTGTGTGTGTGTGTGTGTGTGTGTGTGTGTGTGTGTGTTTTATCTGAAAGCGAGTCAAATAACTATACCCAAAAAATTAATTCAGCATTGCGAAACTCTCTCTGCTTCCTTTACACAAGCCACGTTAGTTCCTGGTAACGGTGCAGAAGTACAAAAGACAGGAAATGAAACAATGAAAAACATGAACAGTGCCTATGCTTTGTCTGTGTGTGTGTGTGTGTGTGTGTGTGTGTGTGTGTGTGTAAATACCTGCATGACTACCAATCTTAACGGCATGACCACCGCCTTGAAAACAAATTACTATCTTGAACTACCCTCAGGAAGCCAAACAGGACAACAAGGCATTATACAAAAACACTGCCTCACCCACACTCCCACCGGCGTTAGGTTACCTTACCACGTATCTGTAACCTTAAATGACTACGCTACAATCTTCCACGGACTACCATCTTTGTAAGGGAAGCTGGTCTATCTATCTATTTAAGGAGATTAACACTAGCGGGATTCAAAAGTTTTTTATATCATGTTATTACGTTAACATGACTTTCGCTCCTATTGACGTACTGCTGCAACTACTACTATTACTACTACTACTACTACTACTACTGCAACTACTACTACTACTACTACTACTACTACTACAACTTCTACTACTATGGTCACTCTTAACCTTACAACGACGAGAGAAAAATGACACTCTGTACATGACCCTCCCGTCGCTTCTCTCCGTGTAAAGGGTGCAGCACATATAATAAAGGAGAGAGAAAGGTCAAAGTTCAAACAGTTCACATCTAGGGTCACAGATCAAACGCATACCGCCCATCCTAGAGTGGTATGGAGGAGCCAC
>JAPQNM010000040.1:2055152-2067652 GCA_029783475.1 Metacarcinus magister
ATTGACCAATGGTAGAAGCAGGTGGTATTTGAGTGCGAGAGACAGAGACAGAGACAGAGACAGAGACAGAGACAGAGACAGAGAGACAGAGACAGAGAGAGAGAGAGAGACAGAGAGAGAGAGAGAGAGAGAAGAGAGAGAGAGAGAGAGAGAGAGAGGAGAGAGAGAGAGAGAGAGAGAGAGAGAGAGAGAGAGAGAGAGAGAGAGAGAGAGAGAGAGAGATAGTGGGGCAGAAAAAAACAAATTTACACATGAATTGTGCATAAGGTGATACAAGCACTAATTTTGGCACGGTGGTTCCCAAGGGTCCACTCAGCAAATTTGCCTGACGTGCCACTTGAATATCCAAGATAACGGAAATTCTTCACGATAACCGCCAAATTTTATTTAATATGTCCAATCTACCATTTATTAAAGATATTGGTAATATAATTACAGCATTTGATGGACCTAATTAAACTCTACAATTGTCATTATCAATATTTGCTCTATGACTAATAATTGCAAAATATAATGAAACTGTATCCTTTTTCAAAAAACATGAATTTCTTCCTCATTTTCTCAAAAACTATTTGAGATATTGGAAATATCATTGCAGCATCTGATAAACCTAATTAAACCCTACAATTATCAATATGAATATTTGCTCTAGGACTAATAATTACTCAGTAAAATGAAACTGTATCCTTTTTCTAGAAACATGACTTTCTTCCTCATTTTCTCGAAAGCTATTAGAGATATTTGAAATATTCTTGCAGCATCTTATAGACCTAATTAAACTCTACAACTGCCATTGACAATAATTGCTCTATGACTAATAATTACGCAGTAAAATTAAACCGATTCCTTTTCCTAAAAACATGAGTTTCTTCCTTATTTTCTCGAAAGCTATTAGATATATTTGAATTATCATTGCAGCATCTTATGGACCTAATAAAACTGTACAACTGTAATTATGAATATTTGTTCTATGACTAATAATTACGCAGTAAAATGAAACTATATATTTATATAAAACATGAGTTTACTCCTCATTTTCTCGAAAGCTATTAGAGACATTGGAAATATCATTCGTACATCTGATAGACCTAATTAAACTGTACAACTTTCATTATGAATATTTGTTCTATGACTAATAATTACGCAGTAAAATGAAACTATATATTTATTTAAAACATGACTTTCCTCATCATATTCTCGAAAGCTATTAGAGATATTGGAAATATCATTGCAGCATCTGATAGACCTAATTAAACTGTACAACTTCCATTGTGATTATTTGTTCTATGACTAATAATTACGCAGTAAAATGAAACTATATATATATTTAAAACATGACTTTCCTCCTCATTTTCTCAAAAGCTATTGGAGACATTGGAAATATTATTGCAACATCTGATATACCTAATTAAACTGTACAACTATCATTATGAATATTTGTTCTATGACTCATAATTACGCAGTAAAATGAAACTATATATTTATTTAAAACATGACTTTCCTCCTCATTTTCTCGAAAGCTATTAGAGATATTGGAAATATCATTGCAGCATCTGATAGACCTAATTAAACTGTACAACTATCATTATGAATATTTGTTCTATGACTCATAATTACGCAGTAAATTGAAACTATATATTTATTTAAAACATGACTTTCCTCATCATATTCTCGAAAGCTATTAGAGATATTTGAAATATCATTGCAGCATCTGATAGACCTAATTAAACTGTACAACTTCCATTATGATTATTTGTTCTATGACTAATAACTACGCAGTAAAATGAAACTATATATTTATTTAAAACATGACTTTCCTCCTAATTTTCTCGAAAGCTATTAGAGACATTGGAAATATTATTGCAACATCTGATATACCTAATTAAACTGTACAACTTTCATTATGAATATTTGTTCCATGACTCATAATTAAGCAGGAAATTAAAACTATATATTTATTTAAAACATGAATTTCCTCGACATTTTCTCGAAAGCTATTAGAGATATTGGAAATATCATTGCAGCATCTGATAGACCTAATTAAACTGTACAACTGTCATTATGAATATTTGTTCTATGACTAATAATTACGCAGTAAAATGAAACTATATATTTATATAAAACATGAGTTTACTCCTCATTTTCTCGAAAGCTATTAGAGACATTGGAAATATCATTGCAGCATCTGATAGACCTAATTAAACTGTACAACTCTCATTATGAATTTTTGTTCTATGACTATTAATTACGCAGTAAAATGAAACTTAATTTTTATATAAAAACATGACTTTCCTCCTCATTTTCTCGAAAGCTATTAGAGATATTTGAAATATTATTGCAGCATCTGATAGACCTAATTAAAATCTACAACTGTCATTATGAATATTTTCACTAGTACTAATAAATACTGAATTTTCCTTTTTTAAAAATTACTTTCTTCCTCGTTTTCTCGAAAGCTATTAGAGATATTGGAAATATCATTGCATCATCTGATACACCTAATTCAACTGTACAACTGATATTATGAATATTTGTTCTATGACTAATAATTACGCATTAAAATAAAACCGTATTTTTATATAAAAACATGACTTTCCTCGTCATTTTCTTGAAAGCTATTAGAGATATTGGAAATATAATTGCAGCATCTGATAAACCTAATTAAACTGTAAAACTGATATTATGAATATTTGTTCTATGACTAATAATTACGCAGTAAAATGAAACTTAATATTTATTTAAAAACATGACTTTCCTCCTCATTTTCTCGAAAGCTATTAGAGATATTGGAAATATCATTGCAGCATCTGATACACCTAATTAAACTGTAAAACTGAAATTATGAATATTTGTTCTATGACTAATAATTACGCAGTAAAATTAAACTTTATATTTATATAAAAACATGACTTTCATCCTAATTTTCTCGAAAGCTATTAGAGATATTGGAAATATCATTACAGCATCTGATACACCTAATTAAACTGTACAACTGTCATTATGAATATTTGTTCTATGACTAATAATTACTCAATAAAATGAAACTTAATATTTTTATATAAACATAACTTTTTTCCTCATTTCCTCGAAAGCTATTAGAAATATTGGAAATATTATTGCAGCATCTGATATTCCTAATTATACTGTACAACTGTCATTATTAATATTTGTTCTATGACTAATAATTACGCAGTAAAATGAAACTTAATATTTATATAAAAACATGAATTTCCTCCTCATTTTCTCGAAAGCTATTAAAGATATTGGAAATATTATTGCAGCATCTGATATATCTAATTAAACTGTACAACTTTCATTATGAATATTTGTTCTATGACTAATAATTACGCAGTAAAACGAAACTATATATTTATTTAAAACATGACTTTCCTCCTCATTTTCTCGAAAGCTATTAGAGATATTGGAAATATCATTGCTGCATTCTGTAGACCTAATTAAACTGTACAACTTTCATTATGAATATTTGTTCTATGACTCATAATTACGCAGTAAATTGAAACTATATATTTATTTAAAACATGACTTTCCTCATCATATTCTCGAAAGCTATTAGAGATATTGGAAATATCATTGCAGCATCTGATAGACCTAATTAAACTGTA
The DNA here is from genome assembly GCA_029783475.1 of Metacarcinus magister. Lineage (NCBI taxonomy): Eukaryota > Metazoa > Arthropoda > Malacostraca > Decapoda > Cancridae > Metacarcinus > Metacarcinus magister. Next base: position 2,058,776 of record JAPQNM010000040.1, read on the forward strand.
CAACTTCCATTATGATTATTTGTTCTATGACTAATAATTACGCAGTAAAATGAAACTATATATTTATTTAAAACATGACTTTCCTCATCATATTCTCGAAAGCTATTAGAAATATTGGAAATATCATTGCAGCATCTGATAGACCTAATTAAACTGTACAACTTCCATTATGATTATTTGTTCTATGACTAATAATTACGCAGTAAAATTAAACTATATATTTATATAAAACATGAGTTTACTCCTCATTTTCTCGAAAGCTATTAGAGACATTGGAAATATCATTGCAGCATCTGATAGACCTAATTAAACTGTACAACTTTTTATATGAATATTTGTTCTATGACTCATAATTACGCAGTAAATTGAAACTATATATTTATTTAAAACATGACTTTCCTCCTCATTTTCTCGAAAGCTATTAGAGACATTGGAAATATTATTGCAACATCTGATATACCTAATTAAACTGTACAACTTTCATTATGAATATTTGTTCCATGACTCATAATTACGCAGGAAATTGAAACTATATATTTATTTAAAACATGAATTTCCTCGACATTTTCTCGAAAGCTATTAGAGATATTGGAAATATCATTGCAGCATCTGATAGACCTAATTAAACTGTACAACTTTCATTATGAATATTTGTTCTATGACTCATAATTATGTAGTAAATTGAAACTATATATTTATTTAAAATATGACTTTCCTCATCATATTCTCGAAAACTATTAGAGATATTGGAAATATCATTGCAGCATCTGATAGACCTAATTAAACTGTACAACTTCCATTATGATTATTTGTTCTATGACTAATAATTACGCAGTAAAATGAAACTATATATTTATTTAAAACATGACTTTCCTCCTCATTTTCTCGAAAGCTATTAGAGACATTGGAAATATTATTGCAACATCTGATATACCTAATTAAACTGTACAACTTTCATTATGAATATTTGTTCCATGACTCATAATTAAGCAGGAAATTAAAACTATATATTTATTTAAAACATGAATTTCCTCGACATTTTCTCGAAAGCTATTAGAGATATTGGAAATATCATTGCAGCATCTGATAGACCTAATTAAACTGTACAACTGTCATTATGAATATTTGTTCTATGACTAATAATTACGCAGTAAAATGAAACTATATATTTATATAAAACATGAGTTTACTCCTCATTTTCTCGAAAGCTATTAGAGACATTGGAAATATCATTGCAGCATCTGATAGACCTTATTAAACTGTACAACTTTCATTATGAATATTTGTTATATGACTCATAATTACGCAGTAAATTGAAACTATATATTTATTTAAAACATGACTTTCCTCATCATATTCTCGAAAGCTATTAGAGATATTGGAAATATCATTGCAGCATCTGATACACCTAATTCAACTGTACAACTGATATTATGAATATTTGTTCCATGACTCATAATTACGCAGGAAATTGAAACTATATATTTATTTAAAACATGAATTTCCTCGACATTTTCTCGAAAGCTATTAGAGATATTGGAAATATCATTGCAGCATCTGGTACACCTAATTAAACTGTACAACTCTCATTATGAATTTTGTTCTATGACTAATAATTACGCAGTAAAATGAAACTTAATTTTTATATAAAAACATGACTTTCCTCCTCATTTTCTCGAAAGCTATTAGAGATATTGGAAATATCATTACAGCATCTGATACACCTAATTAAACTGTACAACTGTCATTATGAATATTTGTTCTATGACTAATAATTACTCAGTAAAATGAAACTTAATATTTTTATATAAACATAACTTTTTTCCTCATTTCCTCGAAAGCTATTAGAGATATTGGAAATATTATTGCAGCATCTGATATTCCTAATTATACTGTACAACTGTCATTATTAATATTTGTTCTATGACTAATAATTACGCAGTAAAATGAAACTTAATATTTATATAAAAACATGAATTTCCTCCTCATTTTCTCGAAAGCTATTAGAGATATTGGAAATATCATTGCAGCATCTGATAGACCTAATTAAACTGTACAACTTTCATTATGAATATTTGTTCTATGACTCATAATTACGCAGTTAAATGAAACTATATATTTATATAAAACATGAGCTTACTCCTCATTTTCTCGAAAGCTATTAGAGACATTGGAAATATCATTGCAGCATCTGATAGACCTAATTAAACTGTAAAACTTTCATTATGAGTATTTGTTCTATGACTCATAATTATGTAGTAAAATGAAACTATATATTTATTTAAAACATGACTTTCCTCATCATATTCTCGAAAACTATTAGAGATATTGGAAATATCATTGCAGCATCTGATACACCTAATTAAACTGTACAACTTCCATTATGATTATTTGTTCTATGACTAATAATTACGCAGTAAAATGAAACTATATATTTATTTAAAACATGACTTTCCTCCTCATTTTCTCGAAAGCTATTAGAGATATTGGAAATATTATTGCAGCATCTGATATACCTAATTAAACTGTACAACTGTCATTATGAATATTTGTTCTATGACTCATAATTACGCAGTAAAATGAAAACTATATATTTATTTAAAAACATGACTTTCCTCCTCATTTTCTCGAAAGCTATTAGAGATATTGGAAATATCATTGCAGCATCTGATAGACCTAATTAAACTGTACAACTGTCATTATGAATATTTGTTCTATGACTAATAATTACGCAGTAAAATGAAACTTATATTTATATAAAAACATGACTTTACTCCTAATTTTCTCGAAAGCTATTAGAGATATTGGAAATATCATTGCAGCATCTGATAGACCTAATTAAACTGTACAACTGTCATTATGAATATTTGTTCTATGACTAATAATTACGCAGTAAAATGAAACTATATATTTTTTTTAAACATGACTTTCCTCCTCATTTTCTCGAAAGCTATTAGAGATATTGAAAATATCATTGCTGCATTTCTTTGACCTAATTAAACTGTACAACTTTCATTATGAATATTTGTTCTATGACTAATAATTACGCAGTAAAATGAAACTATATATTTATTTAAAACATGACTTTCCTCCTCATTTTCTCGAAAGCTATTAGAGACATTGGAAATATTATTGCAACATCTGATATACCTAATTAAACTGTACAACTTTCATTATGAATATTTGTTCCATGACTCATAATTAAGCAGGAAATTAAAACTATATATTTATTTAAAACATGAATTTCCTCGACATTTTCTCGAAAGCTATTAGAGATATTGGAAATATCATTGCAGCATCTGATAGACCTAATTAAACTGTACAACTGTCATTATGAATATTTGTTCTATGACTAATAATTACGCAGTAAAATGAAACTATATATTTATTTAAAACATGACTTTCCTCCTCATTTTCTCGAAAGCTATTAGAGATATTGGAAATATCATTGCTGCATTTCTTAGACCTAATTAAACTGTACAACTTTCATTATGTATATTTGTTCTATGACTAATAATTACGCAGTAAAATGAAACTATATATTTATATAAAACATGAGTTTACTCCTCATTTTCTCGAAAGCTATTAGAGATATTGGAAATATCATTGCAGCATCTGATAGACCTAATTAAACTGTACAACTTTCATTATGAATATTTGTTCTATGACTAATAATTACGCAGTAAAATGAAACTATATATTTATTTAAAACATGACTTTCCTCCTCATTTTCTCGAAAGCTATTAGAGATATTGGAAATATCATTGCTGCATTTCTTAGACCTAATTAAACTGTACAACTTTCATTATGAATATTTGTTCTATGACTCATAATTACGCAGTAAATTGAAACTATATATTTATTTAAAACATGACTTTCCTCATCATATTCCCGAAAGCTATTAGAGATATTGGAAATATCATTGCAGCATCTGATAGACCTAATTAAACTGTACGACTTCCATTATGATTATTTGTTCTATGACTAATAATTACGCAGTAAAATGAAACTATATATTTATTTAAAACATGACTTTCCTCATCATATTCTCGAAAGCTATTAGAAATATTGGAAATATCATTGCATCATCTGATACACCTAATTCAACTGTACAACTGATATTATGAATATTTGTTCCATGACTCATAATTACGCAGGAAATTGAAACTATATATTTATTTAAAACATGAATTTCCTCGACATTTTCTCGAAAGCTATTAGAGATATTGGAAATATCATTGCAGCATCTGATACACCTAATTAAACTGTACAACTCTCATTATGAATTTTTGTTCTATGACTAATAATTACGCAGTAAAATGAAACTTAATTTTTATATAAAAACATGACTTTCCTCCTCATTTTCTCGAAAGCTATTAGAGATATTTGAAATATTATTGCAGCATCTGATAGACCTAATTAAAATCTACAACTGTCATTATGAATATTTTCACTAGTACTAATAAATACTGAATTTTACTTTTTTTTAAATTACTTTCTTCCTCGTTTTCTCGAAAGCTATTAGAGATATTGGAAATATCATTGCATCATCTGATACACCTAATTCAACTCTACAACTGATATTATGAATATTTTTTCCATGACTAATAATTACACATTAAAATAAAACCGTAATTTTATATAAAAACATGACTTTCCTCGTCATTTTCTTGAAAGCTATTAGAGATATTGGAAATATAATTGCAGCATCTGATAAACCTAATTAAACTGTACAACTGATATTATGAATATTTGTTCTATGACTAATAATTACGCAGTAAAATGAAACTTAATATTTATTTAAAAACATGACTTTCCTCCTCATTTTCTCGAAAGCTATTAGAGATATTGGAAATATCATTGCAGCATCTGATACACCTAATTAAACTGTAAAACTGAAATTATGAATATTTGTTATATGACTAATAATTACGCAGTAAAATTAAACTTTATATTTATATAAAAACGACTTTCATCCTAATTTTCTCGAAAGCTATTAGAGATATTGGAAATATCATTACAGCATCTGATACACCTAATTAAACTGTACAACTGTCATTATGAATATTTGTTCTATGACTAATAATTACTCAGTAAAATGAAACTTAATATTTTTATATAAACATAACTTTTTTCCTCATTTCCTCGAAAGCTATTAGAAATATTGGAAATATTATTGCAGCATCTGATATTCCTAATTATACTGTACAACTGTCATTATTAATATTTGTTCTATGACTAATAATTACGCAGTAAAATGAAACTTAATATTTATATAAAAACATGAATTTCCTCCTCATTTTCTCGAAAGCTATTAAAGATATTGGAAATATCATTGCAGCATCTGATAGACCTAATTAAACTGTACAACTTTCATTATGAATATTTGTTCTATGACTAATAATTACGCAGTAAAATGAAACTATATATTTATTTAAAACATGACTTTCCTCCTCATTTTCTCGAAAGCTATTAGAGACATTGGAAATATCATTGCAGCATCTGATAGACCTAATTAAACTGTACAACTTTCATTATGAATATTTGTTCTATGACTCATAATTAGCAGTAAAATGAAAACTATATATTTATTTAAAACATGACTTTCCTCATCATATTCTCGAAAGCTATTAGAGATATTGGAAATATCATTGCAGCATCTGATAGACCTAATTAAACTGTACAACTTCCATTATGAATATTTGTTCTATGACTAATAATTACGCAGTAAAATGAAACTATATATTTATTTAAAACATGACTTTCCTCCTCATTTTCTCGAAAGCTATTAGAGACATTGGAAATATTATTGCAACATCTGATAGACCTAATTAAACTGTACAACTTTCATTATGAATATTTGTTCCATGACTCATAATTAAGCAGGAAATTAAAACTATATATTTATTTAAAACATGAATTTCCTCGACATTTTCTCGAAAGCTATTAGAGATATTGGAAATATCATTGCAGCATCTGATAGACCTAATTAAACTGTACAACTGTCATTATGAATATTTGTTCCATGACTAATAATTACGCAGTAAAATGAAACTATATATTTATATAAAACATGACTTTCCTCCTCATTTTCTCGAAAGCTATTAGAGATATTGGAAATATCATTGCAGCATCTGATAGACCTAATTAAACTGTACAACTTTCATTATGAATATTTGTTCTATGACTAATAATTACGCAGTAAAATGAAACTATATATTTATTTAAAACATGACTTTCCTCCTCATTTTCTCGAAAGCTATTAGAGATATTGGAAATATCATTGCAGCATCTGATAGACCTAATTAAACTGTACAACTTTCATTATGAATATTTGTTCTATGACTAATAATTACGCAGTAAAATGAAACTATATATTTATTTAAAACATGACTTTCCTCATCATATTCTCGAAAGCTATTAGAGATATTGGAAATATCATTGCATCATCTGATACACCTAATTAAACTGTACAACTGATCATTATGAATATTTGTTCCATGACTCATAATTACGCAGGAAATTGAAACTATATATTTATTTAAAACATGAATTTCCTCGACATTTTCTCGAAAGCTATTAGAGATATTGGAAATATCATTGCAGCATCTGATAGACCTAATTAAACTGTACAACTCTCATTATGAATTTTTGTTCTATGACTAATAATTACGCAGTAAAATGAAACTTAATTTTTATATAAAAACATGACTTTCCTCCTCATTTTCTCGAAAGCTATTAGAGATATTTGAAATATTATTGCAGCATCTGATAGACCTAATTAAAATCTACAACTGTCATTATGAATATTTTCACTAGTACTAATAAATACTGAATTTTACTTTTTTTAAAATTACTTTCTTCCTCGTTTTCTCGAAAGCTATTGGAGATATTGGAAATATCATTGCATCATCTGATACACCTAATTCAACTCTACAACTGATATTATGAATATTTGTTCTATGACTAATAATTACGCATTAAAATAAAACCGTATTTTTATATAAAAACATGACTTTCCTCGTCATTTTCTTGAAAGCTATTAGAGATATTGGAAATATAATTGCAGCATCTGATATACCTAATTAAACTGTAAAACTAATATTATGAATATTTGTTCTATGACTAATAATTACGCAGTAAAATGAAACTTAATATTTATTTAAAAACATGACTTTCCTCCTCATTTTCTCGAAAGCTATTAGAGATATTGGAAATATCATTGCAGCATCTGATACACCTAATTAAACTGTAAAACTGAAATTATGAATATTTGTTCTATGACTAATAATTACGCAGTAAAATTAAACTTTATATTTATATAAAAACATGACTTTCATCCTAATTTTCTCGAAAGCTATTAGAGATATTGGAAATATCATTACAGCATCTGATACACCTAATTAAACTGTACAACTGTCATTATGAATATTTGTTCTATGACTAATAATTACTCAGTAAAATGAAACTTAATATTTTTATATAAACATAACTTTTTTCCTCATTTCCTCGAAAGCTATTAGAAATATTGGAAATATTATTGCAGCATCTGATATTCCTAATTATACTGTACAACTGTCATTATTAATATTTGTTCTATGACTAATAATTACGCAGTAAAATGAAACTTAATATTTATATAAAAACATGAATTTCCTCCTCATTTTCTCGAAAGCTATTAAAGATATTGGAAATATCATTGCAGCATCTGATAGACCTAATTAAACTGTACAACTTTCATTATGAATATTTGTTCTATGACTAATAATTACGCAGTAAATTGAAACTATATATTTATTTAAAACATGACTTTCCTCCTCATTTTCTCGAAAGCTATTAGAGATATTGGAAATATCATTGCAGCATCTGATAGACCTAATTAAACTGTACAACTTTCATTATGATATTTGTTCTATGACTCATAATTACGCAGTAAAATGAAACTATATATTTATTTAAAACATGACTTTCCTCATCATATTCTCGAAAGCTATTAGAGATATTGGAAATATCATTGCAGCATCTGATAGACCTAATTAAACTGTACAACTTCCATTATGATTATTTGTTCTATGACTAATAATTACGCAGTTAAATGAAACTATATATTTATATAAAACATGAGCTTACTCCTCATTTTCTCGAAAGCTATTAGAGACATTGGAAATATCATTGCAGCATCTGATAGACCTAATTAAACTGTACAACTTTCATTATGAATATTTGTTCTATGACTCATAATTACGCAGTAAATTGAAACTATATATTTATTTAAAACATGACTTTCCTCATCATTTTCTCGAAAGCTATTAGAGATATTGGAAATATCATTGCAGCATCTGATAGACCTAATTAAACTGTACAACTTCCATTATGATTAATTGTTCTATGACTAATAATTACGCAGTTAAATGAAACCGTATCTTTTTCCACAACATGACTTTCTTCCTCATTTTCTCGAAGGCTTTTAGAGTTATTGGAAATATCATTGCAGCATCTGATAGACCAAATTAAACTCTACAACTGTCATACTGAATATTTGTTCTATGACTAATAATTACGCAGTAAAATGAAACTTGATCCCTTTTCCACAAGCATTACTTTCTTTCTCATTTTCTCGAAAGCTATTGAAGATGTTGGAACCATCATTGCAACATCTGATAGACCTAATAAAACTCTACAGCTGTCAATATGAGTTTTTGCTTTAAGACTAATAATTACGTAAAAAAAATTAAACCGTATCCTTTTTCAAAATCATGACTTTCTTCTTCATCTTCTCGTAAGCTATTTAGTTGGGCAGATAAAAGCAATTTTACACATGAATTTACAAAATGTGATACAAGCATAATTTTTGCATGGTGGTGGGAGGGAAGAAGG
>JAPQNM010000040.1:2080152-2087652 GCA_029783475.1 Metacarcinus magister
GCGCCGTAAATTTCTACCCAAAAGACCGACCAAAGACCATTCAAGGTAAAGTTTTCCCCTCTCTCTCTCTCTCTCTCTCTCTCTCTCTTTCTCTCTCGCTCTATTTTCTTATTGTTGATTTATGCCGCTGAGTTATGCTGGCTGAATATTATTATGTGCATTCCTCTCCCTGGTGACAAATACAACCCCCTCCCCCCCCCACACACACACACATACACACACACACACAAGCAAAACAAAACTATATGCCTTGTGTGTGTGTGTGTGTGTGTGTGTGTGTGTGTGTGTGTGTGTGTGTGTGTGTGTGTGTGTGTGTGTGTGTGTGTACGTGTGAGTTCGTGCAGCTACATATACAATTCCGGAAGAAAAATCCCATATTCCAAGAGAGAAATTTAGTGCCTCGCTTTGTGTTTGTTTACTTAGGGACGACCTACATACATACATACACACACATACACACACACACACACACACACACACACATACACACACACGTACGCCGCCTACAAATTAAAACTACACCGTACGAGAATACAAAACACCTGATGTAGTACTTGCATTGTGTAAGGGAAGGGATGCCCACCAGACTTCCTACTACACACACACACACACACACACACACACACACACACACACACACACACGGACACCCCCCCACACACACACACACCCACGTTCCTGTTTGCATCTCAGCGCGTCCTTCCAGCCCATAACTCGCCCGGCGCGGCTTCGTGGTACAAAAACTCTGCCCCTCGTGAGCCCTCCGTACCCTGGGGCTTCATGAGGGCGCGAAGGATGGCCAAACTCGCCTCATTTTAAGTCAGTGAGGAGGAGTTGCGAGGACGAGGAGTGCGTGAGGCAGGCTTTTCCATGACGTATTTAAGGAGGAGAAGGAGGTGGAGGAGGAGGAGGAGGAGGAGGAGGAGGAGGAGGAGGAGGAGGAGGAGGAGGAGGAGGAGAAGGAGGAGGAGGAGGTTGGGCTATTAATAAATGCGACTCAATTACTTTCTAGACATTTTTCCTTTTTATTTTTATTTTTATTTCTTACGTCTTTTTTTTGGGGGGGGAGAAATTTTTCTTTCAATGGTTTTATTTCCAGTTTCTTTTCTTTTCTTCGAGGTATATTTTTATTTTTTGGTCTCTCTCTCTCTTCTCTCTTCTCTCCTCTCTCTCTCTCTCTCTCTCTCTCTCTCTCTCTCTCTCTCTCTCTCTCTCTCTCTCTCTCTCTCTCTCTCTCTCTCTCTCTCTCTCCCCACAAATCTTCGTCCGTAATGGTTGCATTCTTCAAAAAGTTAGTGAATTGCTTTCCTCTTTTTTCATTCTTCTGTCATCGCGCCGTAATTTCGGAAGCTTTTTGTCGCACGAAATGAGGCAAAAGATACGTCCTTCTCGAAAAATGAGTTTCATGACCTTGGGCTAAAAAAAAACCTCGTCTGTTTCTGCCGCTATTCTCATTATCAGGATTATTATTATGCTTCCTATTATCATCATTATTATTATTAGTGTTATTATTATTATTATTATTATTATCATTATCATCATTAAAGCTACCGTTGCCTTAATTATTTTTCCTACATAGTCACGTAACTTATCAATAACCTCATTAAAAAAATACTTAATTAGCCCAACAAACAAACTGGGGAGAACGAGGCTTTTAATTATGATACTCAAGCTGTAGAGTCATTATCTTGAACTCAGAGCCAACGATGCACCAAACAGCGGCTCCTCCTTATACTCAATCTTCCTGTACGTAGGCTGGGAAGGGACACGCGCTAAGCTGCAAGGTGACCCAATGTATCACGCATCACGTTCACTCAGGGGCTTAAAGTGACGAGGAGAATGCAATTAAACAATATCATAAGCTCAACAGCCCTTCGAGGATACAGACACAGACAGACACACAGACACACAGACACACACACACTACTTAGATAGTTTCAAGTGCTTCCTGCAACTGGATTTAAGCGTAATTGGTCTCTCTGTTCGTTGGTAATCATCATCTAATCGCCATTCGTGCCAAGACGCCGCAGCTGACGCCCAAGACCTAGATCAGTGGTTCCTGTTATTCTCTCGTAACTTGTAGGATCATGAGGAAGAAGACCCCCAAAGGATTGCGTCTCCACGGAGTTCCACTAGAGTTTCTCATCACATAATTTAAGGAATGCAAAAGGCTCGTAAAATTGTAACGTAACTCAAGAAAGATGGAGTGTATACATACATTACTTTACTTTTTTTCTTAGTTTTTTATTTATTCTTCTTGTCGTTATTACTGCTATTAATGTTAGTGGAAGTAATTGCCAGCACCAGTAGTAGTAGTAGTAGTAGTAGTAATGGTGGTAGGAGTAGCAGAAATATGAGCAGCTATAACGGGTGAAGGTAGGAATGGTATTGTAGTGACAGTTGTTATGGCGCTATGCATGAAAGCGTTGCCCCAATCATGCAGTTCACCTCTACTACCACCACCAAGGACTCTGCTAAGTCTGCCTAACTGGACAACTTTGTACTGCAGCAGCCGACCCCTCTCCTCACTGCACCACACACACACACACACACACACACACACACACACACACACACACACACACACACACACACACACACATATCAAGTCGCCACAGCCTCGCACCACACCGACCACAGCATAGAGACAATCGCCACAGATCTCCACCACACTAACGTTCCCTCAATACTAACGGAGACACAGAAGAAAGAATATAATACAGGAAATCTTGACACAATATGACCCTACACGTGAAATATTTATCTTGCAACACCTTGGAAAAAAATAGCCCCCCCTACACACACACACACACACACACACACTTCGCCTCTTGGACTGTGAAGAGGAAGAGGAAGAGTACGCCCGTGTATGCCGTTCCCTCTCCTCCCTCACTGGTCACGTCCGCGGCGAGGGTCTTGCAAGCAAACCTATCTTCACCCTCCTGCTCCTCCTCCACCTGCACACCCTCCTGACCCCTTCGCGTGCCTCCACATCACCTCCTCCCTTGCTATATGAACCCTCACCCCTTCTCCCCCCCTACCAGCCCCGCCCTCGTCTACTACTATTACCCTCACCTCATCGCCCCACCCCCCACACCCCCACCCCCCCTCTCTCCAGACCTTGCCGTGAAAATCACTACTGCAGCGAAGGTTTAGTTTCACCTCAGTTTCTCGCACAGATTAGATTATCCTGTTTATTTTCGTTCCGGAGTAAATAAAAGACATTAAGCGGTTTGGTAATCTATTCATAATGTTGCTTTCTTGTTATTTTCTGGTTGTTCGGAAGGTTATTTTTTGTCTTCTTTCTTTTTGTATTACGACGCATAATTCTTGTGTTAATAACTGGATGGGCGTGTCATAATATTTGCTTAGACGAAGAAGGTATGGGGTATTTATACTTGATTTCTTTTTTTTTTTGAGAGAGAAAGAGAGAGAGAGAGAAAAAAAAAGAAGAGAGCAAGAAGGAAGAGATGGAGGGAGGGAGGGAATACACATTATGCTCAGGTTATGGTCAAATAGAAAAAAAAAATGCCGATACAAAACGAGCACACATATACAAATAAATAGAAGAAAAAAAAAACTTTGCTATTAGTTCAGTGGTAACGTCCTCGCCTGTAACTTGGCAGCCTGAGGTTTGTGCTCCACTCAGGGTGATAAGTTTACATTGATGATTGAGAAGTTACTATCCTCCTTGAGCAAGAGGATGGGGCGTGAGGCATGTAAAGGTCACAGTCTTACCCATAGATCAGTGTATATGGACTTTAAACTCTCTTCGGAATTGCAGGCGGCCACGAGTCCAGCGCACACAAACACACACACACACACACACACACACACACACACACACACACACACACACACACCTAACCACCTGTCCGCCGTGTGATCAATAACACCATAACACAGGATTAAGGCCACCCAGGTCCTGCTGATGACATAAGCCGCTAACATATTTTCACTCTTTTGCCACCAATAATATTCCAATCCACTCGATCGTCGGTCATTTTAGCGGCGCCACTGACAGGGCTTCGGGACAGGGCTGGGCCGCTCATCACACAGCCCAAAGGTGAGAGAGGAGCAAAAATGTTCCAGCAAATAGTAATCCCGGTTATGGTTTGTGTGTGGGTAGTGAAATGGATGGGGTTTTTTTTTTTTTTGGATCAAGGAAAACGGGGAGGTAAAGAGTGCGGAAGAGAGGAAACATAAGATAAAAGAGAGAAGAGAAGGGATATTTTTTATTTTTTTTCAGGTATAAGAGAGAGGATAAGAACGGAAGCGGCAATGAAGGGCAGCAGGTGCGAGGAGGACAGTGAGGAAAAATTTTGAAAGGGTTAAATGAAGCCCCGAAAATAGAAACGCTAATGACGGAGACAATTAGGAAAATAACTGCACGGCTGGAGGGGGACGTACAAAAATAATCCCAAAACTGATGACAGGTATATAAACCGTAACACACACACACGCACACGCACACACACACACACGGGTACATAAATAATAATATATATGAAGGTAATTTAGTGTTAGTGTAAGGTTATGTATAAGTGAAACTAAATTTGTTGTTGGTGGAGTGAGTACGTCTGGCACCACCGCAGCGGCAGCTATGATTAAATGTCCCTGTGACACTCATCCCTTTAAATGAGGCCAGCGTGACTTTTAATTGTTACATTATAATTTATATGATAATTTAAATCGGAATTGAAAAATGAAAGGAAAAAAAAAATCGTAATCTGCAGGAATAAACTAACATGTCAATAAGTGTAAGTAATTATAATAGATGAGGCAAGAAGTGTAACAGCAACCATCACTAGCATGTAACTACTTATATACTGGTAGTTAATCAAGGTAAAACAAAACAACAAACTGTATTTACACTACAAAAATGTTGAGTTTTTTTTTTTTTTCATAGTACCAGCAAGAATAAATAATAAAAAAAAATAGTGTGTTGTGTATGTTTAGAATGGTAAGTGACGTAATGTGTGTATGACAGTGGTAAAGTAGAATAGAAAACACGTATATGTACATGCAAAGTTAGGTTCATTAAACACTGGTGTGAGGTGACGACGTGATCATGAACTGTACCTGACATGTTAGCTGTTATTGTTCTCTCTATATATATATTATTTTTTTATATATTTATCTATATTTTTTTTCTATATATATTTCCTCTGTGGAAATATACAAACAAATAAATGTTTAACTAATCATTGCTACAGTATTGCCAACTTGCGCAATTCTCTCTCTCTCTCTCTCTCTCTTTTTTTTTCTCTCTCTCTCTCTCTCTCTCAATCTATATCTTTTTATATCTTTCTCTCACTCTCTTTTCTCTCGCTCGGATTCCCTCTCGCCCTCGTGTCTGATTCCATAAAAAAACAAAAAAAACGACGCACCCAGCTCGGATCACCAAGCTATGTCACAACTCTTGTAATGAAATAGCTTAAAATAGTCATATAATGGCTTTTAAACCTTGCTACCACTACATGGGGGAGGGGGGGGAGAAGGGGGAGAAGTAGAAAAGGGGGGAGGCAGGGGAGATTAAAGGGGAAAGGGTTGAGAGGTGGTGATGAGTGATGCTGGACGGAGGAAATATGAGGTAAGGGAAAGAATAAGAGAGGAGAGGTAGTGGAGGAGGAGGAGGAGGAAAAGGTTGGTGCCAGGGGTCAAGGTGTTGCAGGAAAACGATGAGGATATAAAATGTGAGTACAGGGAAGGAGGAGGAGGAAAGGGGGGGAGGAAAGTGAGGGGGAGAGGGAGGAAGGGAGGGACAAAGGCAAGAGCAGAAGATAGAAGAATGGAGGTGAGCCAGAGAGAAGTGTAAGTTTGTGTAATGTGATACAGTGTTACAATGTATAGCTTACAGGTAAAATAAGGACTTGGGTGAATATATATATAATCTGAATAAGTATTACAACACCATTAAGACATGATGGTATTATATTAAGAGGTCGAGTGTTGATTAATTTCAGGACAAGTGTTGCTGAGTCTCCTGTATCAGGTGAGATTCTATGACGTGAAAGATATTACATTTTTCTTTTTTTATGTATTCGACGATAATGTAATAATGTATTCGATGAGAGGCTGTGGTTCCTATATAAATTTGAATATATATGAAAGAGAGAGAGAGAGAGAGAGAGAGAGAGAGAGAGAGAGAGAGAGAGAGAGAGAGAGAGAGAGAGAGAGAGAGAGAGAGAGAGAGAGAGACTAACACAACCACAACACTATAATACAATACACACTTCACACCACCACCACTCCCTCTGCAAGCCTTCAGTATCACATTTCACCGTTCCACATACACACACACCCCGCCCATGCCCGCCCCCGCAGCCTCCCTCACCCTCCCCGCCGCCCAGCTCATCAAGTTATGTATGACATCCGCCACCAATAAGCAGCTTAACACCACCAAGTAAAAAGCAGCTCAGTCCCCGAATCCCAAGAGTGCCGCGACGCACGAGACCCCGCATTAACACCTTCCCATGACCTTAGGAGACGCAAAGGACAAGCAGGACGTTGACGGACACCCCTGACCTCCTTCCTTCACCTTCCTTGTTACGTGAGGAGAAAGGAACACACCCACACACACACACACACACACACACACACACACACACACACACACACACACACACACACACGCACGCACATAAGAGTGTTGTTCAGAGTTACTGTGAAAAATGTCACACTACTGTTTAACCTTTAGTCTAATTGATGAAATTGAATAAAACGCAAATTTTTCACCTTTTCTAGACATCACGGCAGAACAACTCTTCAACACGCGCCGCAGGAAGCTTAGCGGCGTTCACAACTTGAGTCATGACGAAGCTTGAATCCCGGCAATAGAGTGTCAACGGCAACAATCTATTGACTCATTTCCATCTCCCGCGATATCCTAGTTGGCAAGTTAATTACCCATTAAATCAGAGCCACAACATTACAGGTACGTTTCCCATTTGTTACACTAAATGCCTGCTCACTGACCCCCTTTAGAACATTGGGCTCAGCGGACTGGGTGATGAATGTCTTGGTTGGTCAAGATCCGAGTCTATCCTGGTAGATAGGTACAAGGAAGGAGCAGAAAGCCATAACACACACATAACACGACTACAATTGTGTTACTTCAGGTTCAGCTACAATGGGTTAGCAGGCATCAGCGGCATTCATCAGACCGCGGCGTGGATTGAAACCCTAATTAGCTCATTCACGTTTGCATGTCTTTGTAGTGAACGTGTATAAAATATTGAACTCTGCAATATAATTATCAAAAATTCAAAGCCTTTTATGTTGTTTAAACTCAAATGGATCAACCTAATTTATGCTACACGTGTGCACACAATAGATGGTATAAAGGCTGTACAAATGAGTGTGTACGTGTGTGTGTATGTGTGTGTGTGTATGTATGTGTGTGTGTGTGTGTGTGTGTTCGTATTATATGTGTGGTTATGTGTAGTAACCTTATGCTAACTATTAACAAGGAACCATAACGTCTCGAAAAACACTTGA
>JAPQNM010000040.1:2100152-2107652 GCA_029783475.1 Metacarcinus magister
ACAAGACATTAAATCACTGGATATGAAAGAAAATTGTCCACACATTATACATAAAAATAATTTTGTAATGAGTATTGGTGATGGCAAATTTTTTTTTTTTTTTCAAACTGCGAGCAAAGCGACCAATTTGGAAGTTTCGAAACGACCCCATCCAAAATTTGTCTGTGTGTCTGTATGTGTGTCTGTCTGTCTGTCTGTCCGTCTGTCAGTCTATTTTCTATCTCCTCCTAGGCCACTGGAGGGATCGGAATAAAACTTTCAGGGGTCGTAGGCATCAACCTTTAGATGATTATTATATATTAAAAACATATTGTTATTAAGTAAATGTTAAAGTTATTTGTGAAAAACCTGTACCTCGCTTAATACTGGTCGCACATATTCATACTACCCTTCCAGAGGAGACACCATGACCTACCTCCTACCTCCCTTTCTACCTCCTACCTCCGTTTCTACCTCCTACCTACCTCCTAACTCTTTTTCTACAGGTATAGATAACTAACATTGTAACTACGTATTAACACTTACATAACAGCGCTGGTAACAGGTAATTGGTAACAGGTAACAGGCGGTAATCCTCTTCTTAACACACGATATTAACACTACAAAATATACATGAACGCGCGATGGATAGGCGAGGTGAGGTGAGGTGCTGGCTTCTATCGGGACCTCAAGGCTAGCTAGGCAAGGGTGTAATACCAGGTCTTGCCAGATGGTTGTGTTATTCCTTGAAATTCATAATGTAATCTAACTTTTATTAATATTTTTTTCAACGCCACGCTGTTGTGAATGCATGTAGTACAATAAGTTATGTAATAATTCCTTGCTTTACGATGTTTTAATGATTATTAGTTTTATTAGTTACATAGCAACACTGTCAGTCATGTTTGCTAGCCTGAACCGGATATGCTAGAGAGCGATCACTTTTTCTTTACCAATCCATTCGTCTCATTATAATTATGGTTTTAATCACCAAATATAACCAGAGTTGATAATTATTAATACGCCAAAACGGCAAATCCTATTACTACTGACTCGTGAAGTAAGGCAGAGGAAGGCTGAAAGGTTGGTACGAGACGGCTGCCTGGTGCTTCGAACGTCTGAACAACACGTAATGAGAGAGTGAGTGAGTGAGTGAAGCAGCTGACTCCCTCCCCACACAACCCACTTGGTAACAGAGGAAAGGAGAGGAGGGGAGGAGGAGGGGAGAGGAGGAAAGCGAGAAAGGGAGAGGAGGGGTAGCAGACAGGACAGCTTGCAACTTCACACATACAATATATATTTCAACACCAATCTATTTATTCGTTAGAAACTATAATGTTGATCTGAATCCTAGAAGACATTATGAAGGTTTAGTAACACTAGTATACTTAAAAATATATTAATGGCTTAGGTGATAACATATTTTAAACGAGCTGTTGTATGTTTGTGTGTGTGTTTGTTTAATCTGAGGTATGTGCCTGATGGCTTAGATTGTCTTCGGACGACAAGGCAATGTGTTTAGCAGCAACTACCCAAACTGAAGCGAGCAGTTTGGGTATGCTGGGTGAGTGGTTTTGGGGCTCATGGTCACCCAGCATGTCTATTCACTTAATATATAATTTCTATATTTAAATTAAGGTGTTAATATTTTCGTGTTGGTTGTTAGTCTTCAACATAATATCAATTCTACGGACTAAATACAGATGTGTGATGCTGTCGACACCACAATCATCATCTCTATCTCCTTCTCCTCTTCTTCTAGCTGTCTCTTCTTCCTCTTTTACCTGTGTTTTCATCCTACTCGCAGACCGATGATCATGAATAAAAACAGTCTCAGGCTTGTTTTAAAATTTTAGTAACTGTATTTTGTTTTCTCTCTCACACACACGCATACACACACACACACACACACACACACACACACACACACACACACACACACACACACACACACACACACACACACACACACATATACATAATTAAAACGAAACCCTATCTTAATGTTCATGGTTAATTACACCTAAAATAGCCCACGCACATACACACGCGCACACACACACACACACACACACACACACACACACACACACACACACACACACACACACACACACACACACACACACACACACCACAGCTATTCAAAGTGTAGTTATATGTTTGTATTAACATAATAACTCCGTACAGACACACAAACACACTCACAAACACACTCACAAACACGCACAAAAACATACAACAAACATCAACACACAAAGAGCATGCTGTGTGTGTGTGTGTGTGTGTGTGTGTGTGTGTGTGTGTGTGTGTGTGTGTGTGTGTGTGTGTGTGTGTGTGTGTGTGTGTGTGTGTGTGTGTGTGTGTGTATGAGGGATCGGCGTAAATAATGAACAAGTATTTATTTTGTTTACTATTCATTGCTGGTACTGGTGG
This sequence comes from Metacarcinus magister, assembly GCA_029783475.1. Lineage (NCBI taxonomy): Eukaryota > Metazoa > Arthropoda > Malacostraca > Decapoda > Cancridae > Metacarcinus > Metacarcinus magister. The sequence goes on from JAPQNM010000040.1 coordinate 2,102,568, forward strand.
TGGTGGTGGTGGTGGTGGTGGTGGTGGTGGTGGTGGTGGTGGTGGAGCGGCGTACAAGACTGTCTTAGCCTCAAATGGATTACAGGCATTGTGTGGTTGTAATTGTGTAATTATTTGTCCCCAAAAAATTATGTCGCGTGTGTGAGCGGCATATGTTTTCTTGTATATAATTTTTTTCTTCTCCGTCTTTACCCCTTTTTTTGTTGTTATTACTGCTCTTTCTGTTCCTCCTTCTTCTCCTGCTCCTCCTCCTCCTCCTCTTCCTCTTCCTCCTCTTCCTCTTCCTCCTCCTTGTTACCTTTGATGTCATATCTTTCTATGTCCCTATTTCTCTTCTTATCTCTTTTTCTTCATGCTAGTTTTTTTTATCTTTTCGTCATTCTCATTTGCTTTCCTATCATAATCATCACGATCTTTCTCTTCCACCACCACCACCACCACCACCACCACCACCACCACCACCACCACCACCACCACCACCACCATCATTTACATTTCAGAGGCCAACTAATACTATGAAACAACTATTCTCTCACTGCATTTACTTTTTTTATTCAGTCGTAAAGAATGGAGATTTACGAAAAAGTTAATCGGATGTTGTTATCGCATTAACACCACATCTCTCTATCTCTCTCTCTCTCTCTCTCTCTCTCTCTCTCTCTCTCTCTCTCTCTCTCTCTCTCTCTCTCTCTCTCTCTCTCTCTCTCTCTCTCTCTCTCTCTCTCTCTCCCTCTCTAAGTAGTGAATCCGAACACATTTGAGATTATAAATGAATTGTTTTGATAATATTTGATCAAGAAGCTTCAATAGTTCCTTAAGGCATTAACTAACGTCTTTATACCTTTATTTTTATGTGTTGAAGTGAATGACCTTGTGGGTGACCTTGTGGGTGACCTTGTGGGTGACCATGTGGGTGACTTTATCCAGTACGTACAACACTTCATCTTCCCTGACACATCATCATATTCACTCACTCACTCACTCACTCACTAACACTCTATTGGTACATTAACTTTTATTGTCCTCTCTCGTGCATTTTTTTGCAGGTGATTTTGGGAATATTCGAAAGTGAGCTTCATCCATCTGTCTGTCTGTCTATTCTGTGGTATTATATGAGGCTGTGGGCGGTTTTGAGGGGGACGAGAGAGAGTGTGTGTGGGTGTATGTGTGTTGGTGGGCGAGAGAGGGGAGAGTGGTGTGTGCGCGGTCGTGGTGGTGGTGGTAGTGGTGGTGGTGGTGGTGCCATGTTATTTTTTTTCGGCAAGTTAAACAGTGATGAGTGACATTGTGAGGGCTCGCTGGCCACGCTAATACAATTACGCCTGGATATCGGGCCATGAAAGTGTGCTATTAAGTGGCTGGCACCATAAATTACGCGTGTTAATTTAATTATCTCCCATCCCCATGCTGCTGCGTCGATAATCACCCACGCCACCAACACCACCATCACCATCATCACCATCATCACCAGTAGCAGTAGCAGTAGCAGCAGACCTGACATCATCACCATCACTACCCTACGTCATCACCATCACCAACGCCACCACCACCGCAATCATCATCACCAACACCACCAACACCACAAGTCCCCCCACCCCACCTCTTCCCCCCCCCGCTCCCTGTAACTCACTCCTGCAGAACACAACAAATGTTTCTCTCCCTCTTACAGCACCTCGGCGCCACTCGTGTATGCATAGCGGGTTGCCCTTAGCACAGAGACAAAGCAAGAGAGAGGGAGAGAGGAGGCGAGGGAGTGAGAGGGAGTGAGAGTGAGTGGGAGTAGGTAGTAGTAGTAGCTGTTCAGGGTATCCAAGGACTCTCTTTTATTGGTCCTCCTAAGTTTGAGCCTAAATCCTAAAATTTATCACCTTGCACTTTTACCTTGCTTTAGGTCTTTTTTTGGTTTCTCTTTCCCATTTATTCTCTCTCTCTCTCTCTCTCTCTCTCTCTCTCTCTCTCTCTCTCTCTCTCTCTCTCTCTCTCTCCTCTCTCTCTCTCTCTCTCTCTCTCTCTCTCTCTCTCTCTCTCTCTCTCTCTCTCTCTCTCTCTCTCTCTCTCTCTCTCTCTCTTTTTTTTTTACTGTGTTTTTTTCTCTGTTCACGGTCACCGCTTCGCCTCTCTTTAAATATTGGGGGAGTTTAAAGTCTGGTGTTCTGTGTTGCATTGCCCGCCACTCCCCTCCCTTCCCTTCCCTTCCCTCCTGTCTCTTCCCCTCCCCTCCCTTCCCCTCCTGCATTCCCCTCCTTCCCCCCCCCCCAGCATCACACAAAAATACAGTGCTTTATATCCTTTAGTAGGAGTTTGGTTTGGTAACTTATTTCTATGTCTGCTTGCCTTCTGTCTCTCTCTCTCTCTCTCTCTCTCTCTCTCTCTCTCTCTCTCTCTCTCTCTCTCTCTCTCTCTCTCTCTCTCTCTCTCTCTCTCTCTCTCTCTCTCTCTCTCTCTCTCTCTCTCTCTCTCTCTCTCAACAACTGTCCTTTTGCCAGCGACTTCCTGGTGGATGTGACTTGAATGTTTTAATACAAATTACTGAAATAAAATACTTAATTTATATAATGGCGAGAGAGAGAGAGAGAGAGAGAGAGAGAGAGAGAGAGAGAGAAAGAGAGAAAGAGAGAAAGAGAGAGAGAGAAAGAAGGGGCTAGACATGGACGTTACAAGCCACACAAAACAGATACACAAGGTTAGCTCACAACAAGGCCCCAGAGTGCACCATCCTCACTAACTCTCTCCCAAAACAACCATCAATACCGACATGTACCGAGCCTTGGGTGTAGGGAGAGGCAAGGGGAAGCGAAGCCGAGAGGAGGAGGAGTGAAGGAAGAGAACACTTTTTTATGTAACCCAAAAACACCCTTGAGAACAGTACGAGGGAAGAAAAACCAGAGAACATGGGGTAAAGATTGTTATAGTTAAGGTACCCAGTGTTAGGGAAGGTAAAATACTGTACTCCTTTAATTCTCTCTAACATGTAAAGGCTATATCTCCGCCACCGCAGTGCTACTTAATCTCCAGCGCTCCGGGGCCACTGGAATCAAAGGACGAGGCTGAGAAAAAGGGAATGGAAAAAAGTTAAAAGCTCTCTCGAACCATTAAGGAAGCGGGAGGTGGTGCAGCTGTGACATCGACAACAGCGGGAGGAGGCGGAGCAGCGGCGAGCGTGACACAGCAGAATGAAACGGGAGGGTGTCAGGCTTTGTAAAGTGGAATATAATATTGACAAATTTCCCCCGGCTAATGAAAACACACGGCGATAATTACCACGGAGGGAGGGAGGGAGGACAGGGAGGAAGGGAGGATGGGAAAGAGGAAAGCCAAGAGGAGAAGAGGAAGGTCGAGGAAAGAGAGAGAGAGAGAGAGAAAGAGACACAGTTGGGATGTATCAACGTGACGGAGAGAACGAAGAAGAATTCAGAGGCAGCAGACCCCAAAAAGAGAAGAAAAAAAAGTCAGTGAGGCAACGCTTATTGTAGAGCTTGAAGGTGTGAAGACCCTGGAGGAAGAAAAACAAAAAAACGGAACGTGAAGAGATTACGTAAGGAAGGACTAAGGCGAAGGTGTGGAGTGGAGGGGCAGGGTGTGGCAGGGAGGGGGTATGGCAGAGCAGGGCAGGGCAGGGCAGGGCAGGGCAAGGCAGGACAGGGCAGGGCAGGGCAAGGCAAGGCAGGGCAAGGCCGGTGAGTTAGCGACAACAGTCAACACTCATTAGGTAGCTGGAGGCAGCCTTCTGCAGGTCCTCCTCATTATAAAGGAGAATGAAAAGTATTGAGCCGGCCTCGGGTGATGAGGAGGGAGTGAGGGGCGGGGAGGAGAACTAAGGAGGAGGACGAATGGGCTAAGAAAGGTGCAGGGTGAAGGGCGAGGAGAAGGATGGGGTGAAGAGGCACTGGGGAGATTGATGAGAAGCAGGTCATAGTGAGGAAAAGCAGAAAGCACACCCTAAGGCAGCTGGGAGTAAGGGAACATAAGACTGACAAGAGAGAGGTAGCCTAGCTTAGTGAGAGGACAAGGAAGGACGCGAAGAGAGATGCAAGGAGGAACAAAGAAAGGTGAATAAAGATAAAAACAGCCACACGAGGGGGAAAGGAGGATGGGGGTGGGTGCTTGAGGACGGGAAAGGAGAGTGTTGCATGTCAGTACACACTTTGGTCAACCTTTTCCTAGTAGTATGCGTTTAGACTTTCTTCTCAGGTGTTATTATTTATTTGTTACCTGTGTCCATGAGTCACAGGTGATTATATGAACCTTTATCTTTATTGTTCTATACAAGGCGAGCACCTGCTACCACTCCTTACTTATTCATTGCAATTGACTCTCAGGTGGAGGACGAGCCGTGACTCTCTCTCTCTCTCTCCCTCCCCCTCCCTCCCTCCCACTACGCCTTCAACGAACCCTAATTGGCAGGTGTGTGTGTGTGTGTGTGTGTGTGTGTGTGTGTGTGTGTGTGTGTGTGTGTGTGTGTGTGTGTGTGTGTGTGTGTGTGGAGTACGATTCGATGCATCAACTTCTTCGACCCAACTTTCTCTTTTCTTCCGTCCTTCTCCTCCTCCTCTTCCTCTTCCTCTTCCTCTTCCTCCTCCTCCTCCTCCTCCTCCTCCTCCTCCTCCTCCTCCTTCTTCACGAAAGGATTCTTCTCCCTTCCCTCTCTCCAACATCGACAGGCACAGAATTACGTGCCTTGAAAGCTGGTAAGGTGTCCCACTAAAAAAAAGAATAAATAGACAAGTAAAATATTGAAAATGTGAATTGATTAAGAATAAAAATTTAATGTGAATCTGACTGTGGTATTATGAATTTATATATTTACAATAAAAAAATAAAAAAGTAAAATCTCTCTCTCTCTCTCTCTCTCTCTCTCTCTCTCTCTCTCTCTCTCTCTCTCTCTCTCTCTCTCTCTCTCTCTCTCTCTCTCTCTCTCTCTCTCTCTCTCTCTCTCTCTCTCTCTCTCTCTCTCTCTCTCTCTCTCTTATTTTCTCTCTCTTTCTTTCTCTATCTCAATGTAAACTCGTGAACCAAAGTTATGTAATTAAGTTTAAATGTCGCAGCTTCAAGAAGATTCCAACGTGTATTTCTTCACTAATGACT
>JAPQNM010000040.1:2115152-2122652 GCA_029783475.1 Metacarcinus magister
TCAGGTATACTAACACCAAGAGGGGAAGGCAAGGGAGAACAGGTGTGTGAGTAAAGGTAAGTAATTAGAACTCTTTGATGAAAATAAACGACAGGCAAGAAGGTGGAGAAGGGAGGAGGAGGGGGAGAGGGAGTAGGAGGGGGGATGAAAAGAGGAAGGCTTACACGTAGGCACTGCAGGAGAAGAATGGAGGTAAGAGAGTACTGGGTGAGCGAGATTAACGACTTCGAAATTACAGGTAGGAAGAAAAGAAGAGAGGCGGACAGGCTAGAAAATGAAGAAAGTTGAGGGAAATAAATGGGAGACTAAATGAGGTGTGTGGTGATTGGCTGGCAACAGTCTTACTTATACAGCGCGGGGGGAACTAGCGTCTTTGTCTCTCTGTGTGTGGAAGATAGATTGTTCGTACCACTACCAGCTACGTGCCTCTTCCTCTAGGCTATGTATTACCTTGTCGTACCTTTTTCTCTCTCTCCTTTTTGCTATCACGCGAACCGCACGTAACGATGTAATAAATGAAATGGGAACTCAAACTTAAACCGAGTGTGTAGTGTACCTTGGTGGTGGAGGTAAAAGTAAGTTTGGTGTGGTTGGCCCGGTTGTGGAAAATGTGTGGTATGTGCTTGAGGAAGTGCGTGTATATGTGGTGTATGTTTCAATTTTTGTGTGTGGATAAGTATGTGGGTGTGAGGGAATAAATGTACGGCGGTCGTGACTCCGTTGGTTTATTAGGCCACATAGTCATCATGCACTCACGGAGCCACGCACACCGAACTTTCAAGGAACGCTAGGTGCTTCAACTTAACTCGCATGGAAGTTATAATATCTATCACGAAGAATGTTTATACACACACACACACACACACACACACACACACACACACACCACACACACACCCACACACACACACACACACACACACACACACACACACACACGCATAGTTTTATAGAGGATCTCGCGTGTAAGTGTTCCTTTGATGTACCCGGAAGCGAGGAAGGGAAATGAAGACGTTATTAAGGAAATGAATAGACTTACGAGCAATGTTGAGGGATGGCTCTCCTCCTCCTCCTCCTCCCTCCTCCTCCTCCTCCTCCTCCTCCTCCTCCTCCTCCTCCTCCTCCTCCTCCTCCTGTTGCTGCTGCTGCCGGCCATAAATGAAAACCGTATGCATGCAATTATAAGCATACACAAGGAGTGTAAGGACAGTATACAGAACGTGCCCACTCATCTCTCTCCCTCTCCTTCTCTCCCTCTCTCCCTTTCTCCTTCTCCCTTACGTTTCCTGTATGCATTGCTCCTTTCATTCCGCTCCCATTAATTCTGTGATATAAACTGTTTAATTAACAATTCAAGTTTATCTCAAGTTGGGTAAAGCAGAAGCCTAAAGCTCAATATTCCACGGTCGCTGCTTATCACAAAGTTGATCTCTAATAGAAACCTCCACGGATACTCCCCCTGCCACACACACACACACCCACACACACCCACACACACACACACACGCACACGCACACACACAGACACCCACACACGCACACACACACACGCACACGCCCATCCATACACTATATATCGTAGCAAAATGTGTCCACCTTTTTTCGAACAACAACAAAATTAACTACATACAATGAATCACAACAGCGAGGGTGAGGTGGAAAAAAAAAATGTATGAAATATATAAATAAGGAGAAAAATTATTTATATATAACTATTCAAGATAAAAAAAGAAAAAAAAGCCTGCAATAAGCTATACATGAGTCCAGAATTTAGAGTGGAAAGATATGAAAAGAAAAAATTCCCCTTCTCTCTCCCCACCCACTCTATTGCTCTCTCAAAGGCATGAAAGGGGATCTTGCAGGGGGAAGGGAGGAAAGGAAGGAAGGGTGTGTGGATGGATGGAGGAGGAAGGGTGTGTGAGTGGATGGAGGAAGTGTGTGGGTGGAGAGTGAAAGAGTTAACGTGGGAGGTATGAAGTGGAAGGGAAGAGGGAAAAGAAGGATTGAAAGAAGGACAAAAGAAAAGAAGTGATACTACCTTTTATATCTTTATTAATAATGATTCATCTCTTCCTCCTCCTCCTCCTCCTCCTCTTCTTCTTCCTCCTCCTCCTCCTCCTCCACTTGGTTTTCTTCCCCTTCATCTTTCTCATCTTTATCATCTCATTTTCTCTCTTATTTCCTCCACTTTTGCATCTTCCCCTCACTCTTTCTCTTTCTATCTTATTCATATCTTGTTTTCCTGCTCTTCCTCCGCTTCCTCCTCCTCCTCCTCCTCCTTCTCTTACCCAACGCTATTCCCTTCCTCCTCTCTTCTCCATCATTCTCTTTCCTTTTCTTGTCCACGCCCATCTCCTGGCCCTACCTTCATAATTTCTTTCTTTTTTTTTCCCTCAGTCTCCTCGTCCTCTTCTTCCTCCTCAACATTTTCCTCCGGTCTCATCTCCTGAGCTTCATCATTTTCTTCGGTGTTGTTTTTTTTTCCCTCCTTGTCCCTCTCCTCCTTCCCCTCTTGTCCCTTTCTTCATAATTTCCTCTTCCTGTTTCTCCTCCTCCTCTTCCTGCTACATGGACAGCAGGGGAAGTGTGACGGCATAAGGGTCGCCAAGAATTGCTGACTAACTAAGGGTGGGGCGCCGAGCTAGACATTTGCAGAGGATTATGAGATGATTCAGAGATGCTGCTTCAACCTGGGTGCTTCCTAGTCTCGTTGTCTTAGTCTAGCAGCTGCCTGCCTTGACCTTCATCCTCTCACGGTTATCATTAAGACTTTCATTAGCAATTACGCTGTTCCCTCATATTAGTTCATATTAGTGTAGAACAATCTCAGCATAGTCTGCAACTTGGCCTCTGTCTGTCTCTCTGTCTCTCTCTCTCGTCTCTCTCTCTCTCTCTCTCTCTCTCTCTCTCTCTCTCTCTCTCTCTCTCTCTCTCTCTCTCTCTCTCTCTCTCTCTCTCTCTCTCTCTCTCTCTCTCTCTCTCGTTGTCTTACACTCGGTTACAACACTCTCGTTACATTCTCAAGGTCGACATCTACCCTTATCTCTCTCTCTCCCTCTGCCTTGGAAGTCTCTCAGAATCTCGTCTTTCCCTGTGTACCCTCACCCCTTGCATCTCCCAGATAATCAATGGCCGTCCCTATATTATCTTGCCTTCGATATACTCTCTTGCCTTGCCTTGCCTTGCCTTGCCTTGCCTTGCCTTGCCTTGCCTTGCCTTGCCTTGCCTTGCCTTGCCTTGCCTTGCTCACTCACTCCCTTTCTCTCTTGGCATGCTCTCAATTCTCACTCACCCTTCTTGCCTGTTGAAATCCTTAAGTCTAGCCCAACCCCAGCCCAACCCCAACCTATCTCTAGCCCAATACCAGCTCATTCCAGCCCAAGTAAGTCTAAATAAATCGGGGAAGGGAGTCGTAGGGCGAGGCTGATCCACCTTACGTCTTCTCCCTTCCTAGAAATATTGAGTCTTGATGCTGCCTAGGAGATGGATGACTCGTGGGAAGAACAGGAGGAGCAGTAAGAGTGAAAGGAGAAGTGAAGTAATAGGAGGAGGAGGAAAAGGAGGAGGAAAAAGGAAGGAAGGAAGGGAATGGAAAGTGTAGATGAGAGTGTAGCATAAGTAAGGAAATGCGAAAATAGAAACTCAAAACACGAGAAGAAGAATTTAAAGAAAAAGAAAAAGGCAGAAGAAAGAAAGACGAGGAGGAGGAGGAGGAGGAGGAGGGAGAAAGATAGGCAAGGTAACAAAGAAATCGAGAAAGTTACCAAACACAATTACAACCACAATAAAAAAATTACCACAAAGAATTGCAGACAGAAAAAAAAAGAAAAAAACCACATAACATCTTCCTCCTTTTCCTCCTCGTACCATCACGTCTTCCTTGGGGTTACTAAGGCTTTACAAAGGTACACTACACATCTACCTTTGTGAATAACAGACATTAATGACGACTCTTGGTTTAACGAAGCACCTCTGCCACCAAAACGTCACCCCTGTCACTCAGATGCCTCTACCGCCTCCCCTGTCCCTGTACCGCCCTCCCCTGCCACGCCCTGCCACGCCCTGCCACGCCCTGCCACGCTGATCTGCTTGTATATATCCACAGCTTGACTTTCGTGCCGTCTTAGTGCTCCTCAGTTATGTAGATTAGTTCATGTGTGTGTGTGTGTGTGTGTGTGTGTGTGTGTGTGTGTGTGTGTGTGTGTGTGTGTGTGTGTGTGTGTGTGTGTGTGTGTGTGTGTGTGTGTGTGTGTGTGTGTGTGTGTGTGTTTAACTAATTATGTATTCGTATTCACATTTGATATTTCGTGTTAGAAAAAATAAATACATAAAAAAAGAAAACATTCTAGTCATGTTTTACGCCACACACACAGATAAAACATAAGAGACAAAGTAGAGAAACACCAACTAGGAAGAATGTTACGAAGCAATAATAAGAAAGCCAGAATAAATAAAACAACAAAAACATACCTACTTACATTCTCAAACAAGCCAAGACAAGGTAAACTAGACAGAGCAATAATTACCTGTCACTACTGATGAAATACCTCACAGCATTTACCTGTCAGGTGTAGATACGAATACACAAGCTGGCCCTAACATTACATCATCAAGCAGTCAGTCATCCGTAATGTGAAGAAAACCTGGAAAATACTTGCTATCTTTCTAAACTTAATATTCCTGAGGGAAATTTTGAGTAAAATCATAAAAGTTAAATTGTTAATGAAAGCCATAAAACACGATAGTCAGCTCTCTTTTAATTCACAGAGATAGATAAGACAATTGATAGATAGAGATAGATAGAGAGAAAGAGAGATTGATAGATATAAATAACGAGAGAGAGAAAAAAAAAAAAAGGAGAGAGAGAGATAAAGAAAGAGAGAGAGAAAAAAAAAGGATTAAAAATAAAATCAGTCTTGCACCAACACCTAAATACACCCTGGAGCAACATTGTTCAACACTCGTCAATACTTTCCTTAACACGTGTAAAAGAGGGGAAACTATTTATCGAAACGCTACATGGAGGGAAGAATAAAAGGGAAATACGATACAGAAAATTGTGGGTCTATATGAATTAAGGAAGATGCGGAAACTACTTATGAAGACAAACATTTTTTTTTCTCTCTCTATATATATCACTCTCTCTATATATCTCTCTATATATCACTAGCAGACAGTACATGAATAAATATATGTACGTAAAAAATAAATGCATATGATACAAAAAATAAATATACAGAGGAATGCACTTTTTTCATTGCTTTATATATACATTTTGTTTTCTGACTGACGTTACATTTGATTCATGAATGTTCTACCATGTGTGTGTGTGTGTGTGTGTGTGTGTGTGTGTGTGTGTGTGTGTGTGTGTGTGCGTGTGTGTGTGGTGTGCTGTGTGGTGCTGTGTGTGTGCGTGTGTGTGTGTGTGCGTGTGCGTGTGTGTGCGTGTGCATGTGCGTGTGCGTGTGCGTGTGTGTGTGTGTGTATCTGCCTGTGACTGTGTGCTAGACGTAGGAATGTATAATTAAAATCTCTCACTCTTCTTTTATTCCTCTTTTTTCCTAACACCTGGAACAACCACATTTTCTGATTATACACAGCGGCGTGAAATGGAGTCAACGCCGCGTACTGTCATGGAGCTGTGAAAGGGACAGTCTCACATTGCCCCGCGCTGCTAACACTGCCACCACCCAAGGGACGCGCCACACCAGCCGCTGCGAATTTATCACCGACAAGGGAGAATGAAAACTAAAACACGGGGAAAAAAAGGGAGAAAAAAAGAAGCATGCTGGAGCAGACTAAACAGAGAACAAAGATAACTCAGGACTTAACCATTGCACTGTAACGCTGGAAATGTGGGTCATGTTTGGTTATAGAAGGATTATTGAGGTCTAGTTGTGGTGGTGGTGGTGGTGGGGGAGAGGTGATGGCTGGCAGTGTTTTGATGGTGAGTGGTGATGAGTGGGATGGGGGGGGAGGGTTAGTCTGGCATTGTTAGTGGTGTTGAAGATGGTGTAAGCAGTGGTGTGTGGTGTATACAAGTGTGGTGGTGGTAACAGTGATATAAAGGGACTGATGGTGTTGAGGGCTTAGTATGTGGTGGTGGTGGTGGTGGTGGTGGCTGTGGTGTAGAAAGCTTGCAATGTGGAGGAATAAACCCATTCTTCCACATATTATTCCCACTATGTAAATTAATCTCTTTATGTCAACGTTACTACCAAGAGAATACATTTGCAAATCTCACAACAAAATGTAGGTTAGTAGTTTTGCTTTCCTATCATACATTAAGATATTGTGTTAACGAGCTTTTTTTACTATTTTTTCATACTAACATACATACCAATACCTTCTTTTTTTGTTTTGTTTGCTCGGTACTAGGAGAGGAATAAGTTATAGCAGAGTACGAAAGTTTCTATTGACTCAACTCTTGATGTCAACATATAACTTTTGTACATTGCGAGTAGCCAGTGTTTAGTTTTTGTACTACGTTTGTGTTGACGTGTTGACTCCCCGGCGCGCGCACTCTCAGTCCTTTCCTTTTTATACCCAATTATCATCGCCACAACGGAATAAACTACGCAACCAGATTTCATTATCATTCTTTTTTTCTTCATAGTCAGGTGGAATACCAATAAAAAAAATAAACCAAAAAAATATCCACTTTTTCCAACATTATTACACCCATTTATCTACGGGCGAAAAAAAAATAAAAGATCGAGATATATATAGAGGAATAACATCCATGATAATTAAAATAGGGAAACAGTCACTATTATGTAGGGTTAAGTAATTTATAGTTTACAGTTTGGAGTCTATAAATAAGGAGTGAGCTTACCTGGCGAACGTAATTACCCCTTTCACTGATTTACATATCACCTATAACTCCTGCCACCACCTGTACACACCCTTGCTAAACTTTACACAAAAAACCTATCCCCCCTCTCCCCCTCTCTCTCTCTCTCTCTCTCTCTCTCTCTCTCTCTCTCTCTCTCTCTCTCTCTCTCTCTCTCTCTCTCTCTCTCTCTCTCTCTCTCTCTCTCTCTCTCTCTCTCTCTCTCTATCTCTCTCTCATGCAGGTAAGAGGAAGGGGAAGATTAGGAAAAGATGAGGATGAAAAGACATCTGCAGGGGATCGGGGCAGGGGAGTAGGGCTGGGGATGGCAACGGAGGGCAGGGAAGAAGGGCAGGGTAGCGGGGCAAGGGGGGACGGTAGGGGAAGAGGGCAGGGGGAGGTAGGTCACAGAATGGTACAAAAGGTAACGGAAGGAAATGGTTTAAAGTAAAAAAAAACCTGTCCTTTAAACCTACTAACACTCTTACTACTACTACTACTACTACTACTACTACTACTACTACTACTACTACTACTACTACTACTACTACTACAACATCACGCCTCATAACAGCAGGATGACAACGCAACCATAGCACTAAGTCTTCCGAGAGAACCCATGAAAATGCAACGTGTTATCTCCCACGGGAAGAAATGAGAACCAGCGA
>JAPQNM010000040.1:2127652-2130152 GCA_029783475.1 Metacarcinus magister
GATATCGCTTTGAATTTCTATTATTCTGTTTCTACTGGAGTGTCAATAGTGTGAGAATTTTTTTTTGTTCACCTTTGATTCAGCCTCGACCTGTGTCCGTGTGTGTGTGTGTGTGTGTGTGTGTGTGTGTGTGTGTGTGTGTGTGTGTGTGTGTGTGTGTGTGTGTGTGTGTGTGTGTGTGTGTGTAAATGCAAAAAAAAAAAAACTAGCTTTACAAAAGGCTCCACGCTAGCTCGCTTTCACTGCTAACCTTCGTTCTTTTGACCCTCCGTCCTTTCTTTTCAAAATACCTCTGTTCGTGCACTCAAACAAACACACACACACACACACACACACACACACACACACACACACACACACACACACACACACACACACACAAAGCCACGGGAACGCACGTCAGGGTATGGTGTCACAAGCTGTCGGACGCACAATCCTAACGGTTCAACATTACGAGAAATACCGACAGTGGCGAGGTATTGACGTTCACTAATGTACTGTATGCATTACGTAGCACAGGGAAAGGAAAACTTCAATCCAATCCGTAAAGGGAAACTAAATTAGGGAACGGCAAGGTAGTAACGTATACCTGGCAGCACCTGTGTGTGTTCCCTTACCATTATTTCTTTGACCTTGAAAATGCTATTAGTCTCTGTCTCGCTAACGTGTTGGTATATATATATATTTTTTTTTTTCTCTCTCTCTCTCTCTCTCTCGCTCCCTTTCTTTAATATGTCAAAGCATTCCTTATTAAAGTTTCGCCGCATGTGTTTCACTCCGGTATTGTGTTTTCTTTTCTGAATATTTGACGTGGCATTTAGTGGTGGTGGGAAGGAAGTTTGGTCAAGGTGAGAGAGAGAGAGAGAGAGAGAGAGAGAGAGAGAGAGAGAGAGAGAGAGAGAGAGAGAGAGAGAGAGAGAGAGAGAGAGAGAGAATAAATATATATATAAAACAGAGTGAGAAGGAGAGAAAAAAAAAAATGTCTTGGCTCTAGAGAAAACGTTAACCATCAAGCCGGATTATGTCTAAATTGGCGAGCGATTCCTTGTAGACTTATGTGTGTGTGTGTGTGTGTGTGTGTGTGTGTGTGTGTGTGTGTGTGTGCAGGGTAGAAGGACAGGAGCAGCTCGATATGAAAGCTTATTGCGTGGCCGACAAGTGGACGATGTGCCTGGTGGTGGTGGTGGTGGTGGTGGTGGTGGTGGTGGTGGTGGTGGTGGTGGTGGTGGTGGTGGTGGTGACGGTGGTAGTGGTGGTGGTGGTGGTGGTGGTGGTGGTGGTTGCGTTAGTGGTGAGGCTAAAAAGTTTTATTATGATTATTTTACTGAAAGCGGTTGGCACAGCTGTACTTACCCTAGTGCTGATGTCGGTGGTGTCGGTGGTGGTGTCGGTGGTGGTGTCGGTGGTGTTGGTGGTGGTGTTGGTGGTGGTGATGATGCTGGAAAAAAAAAGAAAGAGAAAAGTGGTGTTGAGATATTGGTGGAAATGTGTGGGTAGGATAGTGGTAAAAATAGTGGTGGTGAGGGTAAATGATGGAGGTGGAGGAAGAGGTGGAAGGAAAGGTGGAGGAGGAAGATAAAATAATGATATACAAGCAGAAGTGGATAGGTGAAAAAGAGATGAAGAGAGAGAGAGATGAATAGATAAAGAGAGGAGGAGGTAGCAACGAAGGGAGAGGTGGAGGGAGAGGTGGAGGAGGGAGAGGTGGAGGGAGAGGTGGAGGCAGTGGCATTGTCTCCTAGCCTCCACATATCTCATCGATTCGCGGAAATCATCATACAAGAAACAGCGTAGAAGCAACCCAACTGCCTTCCTCCCCACAGACATAATACTCCCTCACTCCCTTCCCTCCATTACCTCTCCTTTCCCTCCCTTCCCCTCCCTTCCTCTCCTCCCTTTCCCTCCCTTCCTCCTCTCCTCTTCCTTGCTGCTTGCTCGGTTATTCCTTCCTTCCTTCATCCACGTCTCGTCCTTCACCTTCGCGTCGACCCCACACTTGCGAATGATCCATCACACACACACACACACACACACACACACACACACACACACACACACACACACACACACACACACACACACACACACACACACACACACATACATACACACACATCATCCAGCACTCATTCTTATACTCCCCTTCTTTTTCTGTCTTTCCTTCCTTTCTTTCTTTCTTTCTTTCTTTCTTACTTCCAATATGGTATTTTATTTATTTATTTATTTCAAGGGATGTTGTTTAGTTTTTCCTCCGGTTCTTTCTCTTTCTTTTTTGTCTTGCAGTTCATTTAGTGTTTCCTTTCCTTCCTTCTTTCCCTACACACTTCCCTTCCTCCCCTTCTCTCTTCTTCTTCTTCTTCTTCTTCTTCTTCTTCTTCTTCTTCTTGTTATTGTTATTGTTCTAGTTCTTCTTCTTCTTCTTCTTCTTCTTCTTCTTCTTCTTCTTCTTCTTCTTCTTCTTCTTCTTCTTCTTCTTCTTCCCTCTTTCCCTCAACCTTAC
>JAPQNM010000040.1:2132652-2160152 GCA_029783475.1 Metacarcinus magister
CCTTCCCTTCCTTTCCTTCCCTTCCCTTCCCTTTCCTTTCCTTCCCTTCCCTGCATCCCTTTTCTTCCCTTCATCCTTCCCTTCATTCCCTTCCCTTCCCTTCATCCCTTCTCTGGCCACGGGAATATTGGTAAACTTTAAGAAGCAAATGTACACAAGGTAGAGATAAGAAGGTTGACATCTTTAAGGCACAAAGATGAGCAGTTTAAAAAAAAAAAAAATGTATCAGATAAAACCCTTTGATGTAAGATGGAGAGCGAGAGAGAGAGAGAGAGAGAGAGAGAGAGAGAGAGAGAGAGAGAGAGAGAGAGAGAGAGAGAGAGAGAGAGAGAGAGAGAGAGAGAGAGAGAGAGAGAGAGAGAGAGAGAGAGAGAGAGAGAGAGAGAGAGAGAGTTGTGCATCGTTACTTTTGATGGCAGCTTACATCAAGACCTGGAAATGGCTTGCTTCGCTCTCGTGCCTCAAGATTAATCTCTCGCTCGTATGATCTCCACTAGATGTTGCGTTACGTAGATTAAACACTCTAAAAAGTGCGTGTGCTAGCAACGAAATTGATAATCTGAGTGGTTCTCTCTCTCTCTCTCTCTCTCTCTCTCTCTCTCTCTCTCTCTCTCTCTCTCTCTCTCTCTCTCTCTCTCTCTCTCTCTCTCTCTCTCTCTCTCCTCTCTCTCCTCTCTCTCTCTCTCTCTCTCTCTCTCTCTCTTCCTTTTCGTCCTCTCTCCCATCATTTTTTTTTCTGTGTGCAAAATTTTCTCCCTCTTTGCCTCTTTATCTCCTTATTCCTTTTCGTTTCCTTTTCCTTCTGGTTCCTCTTTCTTTCTCTCTTCCTGTCACTCTTCTTCTTTTTTTATGTCTATTTTTATTCCTAATCTGCTCCATGTGCTCCTCTTTCCTTTCCATTTTCCTTTTATTTTTCTTTTCATTTTCATTTATTCTCTCTCCATCCTCACCCATTCCTTCACATTTCTCCTCTCTATTTTTCTCTCTTTCCTTTTTCTGAATGGTTATAATATTTCCTCATTTTCTTCCATCTTGTACGTTTTCCTCTTCTTTCCTACCTCCTTAAATTATTTCCTTCCCTCCCAGTTACTCTCATTCTCCAGTTCCTCTTCCTCTTAATCCCTCACCTCTCTTCCTTCCTCTCTTAATTCCTCTATTTCTCTCTTATTCTTTCTCTTAAGTCCCACTCTCCTTCAGTTTCCTCTCATCTTACCTTTCCCTAACCTTCCTCTCTCTTTCTTTCATTTTTTTTTCTCCTTTTTCCTTAATCTCTTTGCCTTTTACTTATCCTCTATGCGCTTTCCTCCTCCTGCTGCTGCTCCTGCTCCTCCTCCTCCTCCTCTTCCTGGCCCGTCCTCCACCCTTGCCAAATTTCAAATATTAGGACGCAGTATTCACGGTGGGCGAGAGAAATGCGTTCATCCATTCCAGCGGAGAGCCGAGGAGAATAATTTTAGCTGTCCAAAATTTACTGCGAAATAAATTACTTAAAATATTAGTTTTCATGTTATTTTTTTTGTAGTATTATTTTTTGTATGAGGGAAAAGGGGGGAGAAGGAGGGAGAAAATGTAGGTTTGGATGGGGATTCTTCCTATTCTTTTTACTTTTTTTTTTTTTATCTCTCTCTCTCTCTCTCTCTCTCTCTCTCTCTCTCTCTCTCTCTCTCTCTCTCTCTCTCTCTCTCTCTCTCTCTCTCTCTCTCTCTCTCTCTCTCTCTCTCTCTCTCTCTCTCTCTCTCTCGCTCGCTCCCTCCCTCTCTTAATTGGTGTTGGAAATATGCTATAAACTTCTGGTTATGTTGAAGGTATTACTCTGCCTTCTATTCCCCTCCTTCTCTCTCTCTCTCTCTCTCTCTCTCTCTCTCTCTCTCTCTCTCTCTCTCTCTCTCTCTCTCTCTCTCTCTCTCTCTCTCTCTCTCCCTCCCTCCCTCTCTCCCTCTCTCCCTCTCTCCCTCTCTCCCTCTCTCTCTCTCTCTCTCTCTCTCTCTCTCTCTCTCTCTCTCTCTCTCTCTCTCTCTATCTATCTATCTATCTATCTACCTATCTATCTACCTATCAATCTATCTATCTATCTCTATCTATATATATCTACATCTATCTATCTATATCCTTCCCCCCGGTTTTCCCCTCACCTTTCCTGTTTAGCCATGAGGGACACAAACAGATATAATATATGAGACTCGATTTGTTTCATAGTTGATGTGACGGAGGGGAGCATACTCTCTCTCTCTCTCTCTCTCTCTCTCTCTCTCTCTCTCTCTCTCTCTCTCTCTCTCTCTCTCTCTCTCTCTCTCTCTCTCTCTCTCTCTCTCTCTCTCTCTCTCTCTCTCTCTCATTCTCTCGCGTACCTTCCCGCCATAATAGGTTCGCCGCTGATCATAATATAACAAGAAGAATACCCTCGCCGGTGCTCACAGGAAAGACATCTTCGACATTGAATAGATGCATGAATGAAGAATGTAATTACAGATTCATGTATGCAAATTATACTACCTGCCGCCATTTTCCCACCTGTCAGATAGGTGACCCAAAGACGAGCTCAAAGTAAGAGATGGCGAAAGAAATGAAGAAAAAAAAAGAAAAAGGGGAATTTCTAAAGGATTTGGTTTTTAATAATATGAAAAGTTTCCAATTGTATTAGGAATTTTAAATGTAAAGGAATAAATGCGTGAAGGGAATGTGTTGTGTTCCAAGGGTTGAAAAACAGGTGAGCTAATAGTATAATGTATAATATTGTATAACAAATCCTTTGGTTAATTCTTTTTGAGGTCACAAGGTCGCCTGGTACTTGTCATTACTAACTCACGTCGATATTTTCATTGTGAACGACCTGAGAAAACTTTTGGCTCGTTGAGGTTAACTTCCTCGACTTCGATTACACTGAATTACAAGTTTGGGGTCCGCAGAGACTTGACCTCAGCTAAGTTACGGTGGCTTGGAGTTAAGGTTAAATTATGACATGACCACAAGATTTACACTATAATACTTTACGCCGTTGTGATGCAGAAGAGGCAATCAGTACACAAGATAAAGTACTTCCCCAAAGAGAAAGAAGTCTAGTTTATGTACCAAAGGAAAACAGGAATATTGCAAAAGGGAAAACGAAAAAAAAGATAATCAAGGTTGAGCATAATTCAGAAATAGTCTCCGCATAGTGAAAGATTGGCAGTGAGTGACTACTGCAAGTCTAAGTTTGATAACCGAACGAAGTGAGTTTATTGAGTTTCCCGGAATTACTCAAAGACATGAACTGATTGACTGATTTACTGATTGATTAACAGGAAAACTTGTAGAGGCGCCGCTGTTCAAGAGAGACGTGAGTGTTAACGAGACTGACTCCTGCCGGTGTAATAAAGTTGGCTAGTCAAGGCTACGTCAGTAATAACGAAAACTAATCGATGTTTCTTGCACATTATCAGACAGTCAAGAAAAAAATATAAGTAAACTCGCATATCCTGGAACCAACTTATCACAAAAAGAAAGAGAGAGAGAAAGCAAGAAAGAAAAAAATATATACATGTTTTTTGTTGCTTCAACGTTTCACATCATAATTCTACAACCAGCAAGATAAAAAAAATAGAAAGAAAAGCACAAGGAATAATATAAAAAAACACACCTTTACCTGGAGCTACACTGAGGTTTTCGAAATCCTTGAAAATGTCAACTACATGCTGGAGGAGGTTTAAAGAGAACATGTGGAATGAAAGTGTTTTGTTGAAGGTAATCCTGACATGAGACACAGACAAAACAAGACTTCAAAACGACAGAGAAATATTGTATGACATGGAGAAAGTGGCTGTCTGGTACGTGTGTGTGTGTGTGTATGTGTATGTGTGTGTGTGTGTGTGGGTAGTGGGGAGATGTAGAGGAGGGGATGTGATGTGACGGTCTAGTGGGATGTGTGGGAGTGGAGAGAGGTATTGTAGGACGTGTGTTGGGGTGACAGACAGGCTGGGATGGGATGAAGAATGACCGACACAGGACTATTGACCATACACACTCTTGTTGCAAAGTTGGTATTCGTGTAGTCGTGCCATTGTAAAAGTATTGAAAACAGCAACATTAATCTTGCGACTTAAAAAACACAGGACTCAACAGCATGAAATAGTAGAATAGTATAACGTGATGAAGTGCCAATATTGAACCTCACAAATGTAGCAGAGAATTATAATACTAAATCAAACAGTTATTGCTGAAAAGATGAATTCGGTGGATTTAGCTTCACTGCGAGCTTCAAATACCGACTCAAATTAGCTAAACGACGATGATACAGAAAAATAAACTATAAAATTGGGTGAGGGAGGAGGGAGGAGGGAGGGGAAGGAGGGAAGGGAGGAGGGAGGGGAAAGGGGAGGTCAGGAAATGAAGGTAAACATTACGCAGTTCATTTTGTCAGCCAATTTGACTTCGAATCTCATTATGCGAGATATCATGAAATTTTGTTTATGGCCAAAAAAAAAAAAGAACGTAGTTTTGTCTATTTTTTCCATTTGTTTTTCATTTTTTTTTTGTCGATGTTTGGGAATAATTTCATCTATATTTTAGATGATGCGTGTGGCAATCAATCCAATTCATTACTATGTGTGTGTTATGTCATTTATGCAGGTGTTTATGACAGGTGTGGTTCGTGTTATTTCTGTCTACCTGTGATTAGTGAGAGAGAAAACCATATGTATAATAATACGTAAATTAATTCAAACAATGCACAGAATATTGTACGTCATCAAAAAAAATCTACCTGACTCCTACCTGTATTCAATCCTTCACTACAGGACATAATACATAGTCGGAGGAGAAAAATAATCTACATAACACGCATAAAATTTGACTTAATCATTTCTTATATCTTCGTCTTGTCGTAATGTAACATGAGCTATATATATTGAGTTTCTAGATGCATTCATTTGCACAACACAACACAACACAACACACAACACACATCACACTGTGCATGACCACACACACTGGGCTGCTACGCGTTCCTTGTACAACGCAACGCAGCCCTCGTGCCTCGGTCTCCTAGGTACCATTGCAGCTCGTGGCACATATGAGGGAATATTCTTCTTAACAAAAATTAATTAATGTTGCTGTAAACTTTACGGAAAATTGCATCGGTTTAATACCATGGAGGAGGGAGTTCGCGTCTTTCATAATGTCTGTTTAATGGTTCCTTCTCTTCTCCATTAAAAAAACGAAACAAGGATGATATATGTAACACTTTTCACGTTCGTTTTGTCTCCGTACGTTCACTGTGGTCTTAGTGAACGCTGGTGAGGCTTGAGAGTGTGTTGTAACGAAGATGAATCACCTTGAGTCACGGGTGTGTTCCTGAGTGCTGGTACGCGATGCCTCACTGTCAAAATTATCCATAAAAAGAAAACAAAAAACTAAGAACTTTTATAGATGAATTTTATAGCTAAAGAAAACTTATATACATATCAAATAATTCGTTATCAAAGTGATGTATTTATCTATTCACTGCTTTCTAATATGCTGAAATGTCGTGGCTTAAGCAGAAAGCTTTCGTATTTATAAATCTCAGTGTATCCCTTTGATGTGCGATGTGAGTGTGATGAAAGGTGCAGTGAGGCGATAACCTTGGCATACAATGTAAATGTTTGTACTTGGACATTAAACACACGTAAGTTATCTAAAACCTTCTGCCTCAGTGTGTGTAGAAGGAAGGTTATTAGACGTGAAGACTAACATAGATTGGGTCTCGTCAAGGCAGTGTTGACGTCAGTGAAGGCCAAGTGGAATTAGAAAGGTTGAGTAAAGCCAGCAAATTGCAGTGATGGTTGTGCCGACTGCAAGGTGAGTAACTGGACCCACGGAGCGGTACATGGCGGGTACCGTTGACCCTCGAGGCAGTTTAGAAGTTGAATGAGGCCGAGCAGAACGAATTTGAGGGGCTGAGAGCGAGTGAGTATTGCTGGTCATCTTGTGTGAAGACTGAGAGCATCTCTGTATGTTTCTTTGTCTTCACAGGCAACATCTCCTTGGCCACCGAGGACATTATAAAGGCCAGTTGAGTGAGTGAGTGAGCGTGGGTTCAGACACTCAACCTTCGACCTACAGCAACAGACTGTGAAACGCGTGACCTGTTCGATACAAGCAGGAAATTGCGTTCGGGATCAGAGTCTTGAGATGACAGTAGCGGCCTCATCCATATTAACAAGTAAATGTAGATGAACTGTAACACGTAAACCATTCATCAGTTATACTTTTTTTTTATAAGAACAGCGACAACAAAATTATTATTTCCCCTTCAAGGAACGATAATGAAAATAGTAATGGAATTGAAATAAAAAAAAGTCAATGGAATCTTAATTTGTTTCCCGGATAAAGAATGTTGGACCTCGAGCTGATTATAAGGTAAATATTTACACAAAAATGACTAATTGGAAGTAATGGCAATGAGGTGAGCAGCTGATGTAGTCCAGTGACCTACGAATGTATTTGGTATTATATAAAAAATAATTATTGTTAATATTAATAATAATAATAACAATAATAATAACAAAAACAAATACTAATAATAACAATAATAACAATGATAATTATATTCATATTATCCTTATTATTGTTATTATCAATATGCATTACCAGGATTGTTCTCCTTTTCTTCTTTTTATAATTATTGTTATTATTATCTGTATTATTGTCATTATTATTAAGATCATTATCATTATCATTATTATTATAATTATTATTATTGTTATCATCAATATTATCTTTATAATCTCATCATTACTAAACTATTGTAACACTTATTATTACATATCATCTTTATTATTACTATTATCATTTTATCACTACAAACATTATTTTTATCATTATTACTATGTTAATGAGGTTCGTAATGCAGAATTGTGGGAGTTATTGGTGGGAAGCATAATTTTTTTCGGTTTTGGCGATGAGGCGGTACAAGGCCGTTAGGCATTATTCCTATTTTAGACGTAAATTACGGTTATGATGGAATAAATATATTTCGCTGGAGCTGAATCATTAGTCAGTAATGGCGCACTGCGTAAAAGGATCCGTCCATAAAACATGACCCAAGATTATATTTCTTTTGGGTTACATATATACATACATACATACATACATACATACATACATACATACATACATACATACATACATACATACATACATACATACATACATAGTACATACATACATATGTGCATACCATATTATAGATACATACCAAGAATATTATGTACATCAGACAACTATAAAATATCTTTAATTCAATTATCATTTAAAAAATCTTATTATATTAACTCACTGAATAACATAATGTACAACTTCAATGAGATGATTCATGAAAATTAGATAAATCGAGCAACGTTTGGTAACCTGAAATGAGTTTAATAAAGATAAGTAATGTTGTATCACAGGCCGCGGTGGTGGTGGTGGTGGTGGTGGTGGTGGTGGTGGTGGTGGTGGTGGTGGTAGTGGTGGTGGTGGTGGTGGTGGTGGTGGTGGTGGTGGTGGTGGTGGTGGTTGTAGCTATTACTCTCAAAATGGCTTTAACAGTCCCTGGTGCTTGTTTGCTTGTACTTCAGTTAATAATATTGTTGAAGCTCATGAACACCTTACGCCTGCATGTGAGGAAGCACCGTCACGCAGGCAGCGGCAGCACCAGTGATGAAGCAGACAGCTCAGCCTGCATCTCACGGTTAAGACGCAACAAGCCAGCCAAGATAAGCCCAACAAGACATAACCTGCGCCTCACTTCCTGACTTAGAGACGGTCATCAGGCGTGGGCGCACTAACTCCTGATTTCCTGATACTGAGTAAGGTCGCCAGCAGCACTTAATCATCTCTTCGGGAAGGCTTGCGGTGCCGTTGGGGGAGCGCGAAGGAGGTAACTGGAGCGGACCACCTCATGGCATATTAATGAGGTTTGATCAAAGACGGGGAGCAAACACCATGACGGTTTGTTTGTCGGTAATGCTAGCAATCCCGCGGGACATGAGCGGTTGTGTAGGTTGGGTCATCTAGCAGAATCCACGGAGGAGGAGAGAGGAGGAGGAAGAGCAGCAGGAGGAGTTGAAGGAGGATGATGATGCCCAGCAGGAGGAAGAGGATAACGAATTGCAGAAGATGAAGGAGCACGAGGAAGGAAGCGAGAGAGGAAGAGTAGCAGTAAGACGGTAGAAGACTGAACACTGGAGGAAATGAGACGTGATGAAGGAAGATGAAAGTGAGGAAAGGAATGAAAACCGAGATGAAGAGGGGGAGAAAGACGAGGAGGGAGCAAGAGAGAGTGAGAGCAAGGATGAAGAGCAAGCGAGAAGAGGAGGAGGAGAAGGAGGAGAAGAAAGAGGAGGAGGCAGTAGAGAGTGCTTTCAGTGCTCTGTAGTGGTAGTGAAGACTTGACAACGACACCGCGTGATACGAGAAGGATGAGAGAGAAGAAGAAAAAAAAAGAGATAAAAAGAAAAAGAGAGAGAGAGCTCCTCCAAAACATCCTCCACACCTTCCAAGCTGCCCTCTCTTTTCCTTCATCTCCTCACCACCACCACCACCACCACCACCATCACCACCATCACCACCACCACCACCACCACCACCAGCCTGTCACACCACCGCGGCCATCAGTATTCCACAGCCCTCCCGCGCCCATCCCTCACACTCTCCGGCACACTTCCTTCGCTTCGCTCTAAATCCTAACGCCGACAATCTACAGCCTCAGTCCGGCATTCTTTGTGGGGGGAAGACGATGAGCGGTTGGGAGAAAGGGGACTGGGGCGGGGCGGGGCGGGGCGGGGCGGGGCGGGGTGGGGTGGGGCGGGGCGGGGCGGGAGGTGGGTGGGAATGGGAAAAGAAAAGGGCAAAAGAAAGAAGAAAAAAGAAAGGTGGCAGCAGAGAAAGACGAGAATATGAGAAACAAATGAAAGGAGGAGATAAAAGATGTGGTCAGAGGTGAGACGAGGACAGGGAGTTCGGGAGAAGATGGGGACGAGAAGGGACAAGAAGGGAATGGATTGGAGAGGAAATAGAAGAAGAAAAAAATATGGAAGGTCGGGGTCGGTGTTACTTTACTGCCTATGCGCTATCAAGAGAGAGGAGGACAAGGAGGTTTAAACGATAGGTCACTTTAAGCTTTCAGAGGACAGCGAAGATGAGAGAAAAGGGCGGGAGGACGTGAACTGCGAGGCTTTCATTCTGGCATATTAATGTACCGCCCCTTCCCTTCTCTCCCTCTTCTCTCCCTCCTGTCACCCTCCTTTCCTTGCATCTTTTTTCTTCCTAAAGCCCTGTTTGTCCCATCCTTCCCACACTCACACTCACACACACTCACACTCACACACACACACACACGCAAACACTCACACACAAAATGCTCGTACTTCTAACCTTTTACATCCACTGCCGTCCTTTGTTTCGTTTCGCTACACTTCAACTTTCCGTCCAGCCCGCACTAATTGACGAATGTCCAGACTCACTCTTATCTCTCTCCCAGCCTCCGCCCGCCCGCCCTCTCTCCGTCCCCAAGCCTGGATTGACACACCTGTACTTATTTATTAACTGGCTCTGGCTCAGGTGAGAATAGGGACCACTCCTCTTAATTTGACGTGTCGAGGTTGGCTCAATTATATCCCTCAAGGTAACCAATGAGCTCTCTCTCTCTCTCTCTGTCTGTTTCTGTTTCTTTCTCTCTCTCTCTCTCTCTCTCTCTCTCTCTCTCTCTCTCTCTCTCTCTCTCTCTCTCTCTCTCTCTCTCTCTCTCTCTCTCTCTCTCTCTCTCTCTCTCTCTCTCTCTCTCTGTGCAAGTCTTCAAACTGAATTACCTCCAACTCTTCTTCCTTCACTCCTCTTCCTCATTTAACAACTGTTTCTTCATCTTGTCGCTCACTCTCCTTCTTTGCTCTTTTTCCTTCTTTACTTTTTTGCCTCCAGTTTCTATTTTTTTCTTCTCCTCTTCTCCTTCCCCTTCCTCTTCTTCTTCCTTTATCTATGTTAAGGTCACAGGAGGTCACTTTACAAGGCCACTATCATGTTCATGGGATGTTTGAAAATATTGTAAAGAGAATCATACTATTTTTGGTCTCCACATCCTCTTCCTCCTCCTCCTCCTCCTCCTCCTCCTCCTCCTCCTCCTCCTCCTCCTCCTCCTCCTCCTCCTCCTCCTCCTCCTTTACTCCCATCACCCCTGTAGTCGTCCGCACCTGCCGCTGGAATAAAAGGAAGCTTCCAGGACGCTTTTCGCTGTTTCTTTGTCCTTTCACCCTCCTTTCCCTCGCCCCCCCAGCCCCCTCCCCCCCCCTTCACCTAGTCCCTGTGCACCCCTGCCAGGACGGGCTCGGGAAACTGGCTTGCTTTTTTGAGTGTGTGAGAGGTGTGCATCGCAGTTGTGGTGTTTTGCGGGCTGTAAAAATGCATTTATTCCGCAGAAAAACGTCGTGTGTGTGTGTGTGTGTGTGTGTGTGTGTGTGTGTGTGTGTGTGTGTGTGTGTGTGTGTGTGTGTCTGTGATTGTACGTGCGTGTGTTTGTTTTGCTTTACTCTATTTGTTTTATTCATTTTGCTTTGGTGAAGTTTCATTTTATATTAACATACATTTACATATATTCCTGCAACTTTTTTTTTTTCCCCAGAGCTGCGGCAGCCATTCCTTCCCATCAAGACGCCTGCCTGCCTGCCTGCCTGCCTTCACCAAGCCGAGCCGAGCCGAGTCCTCCCTTCGGCCGTCCCTCCCCGCCTCACCTTCCGTCCATTTGTACCGCAGTGCTTAAATGGTTCCTTCCACACCCTCGCCGCTGAGCTTCCCTTCCCTCACCTGGATTACCTGCCGCCCACCTGAGACCACGGGCAGGTGTGCATCATGTCTATCAAACACAAACACACACACACACACACACACACATACAAATACACACATACACTGATACATGTTCGTCCCAACTTCGTATTAGACAGCATGCCACGAAAACTGTTTACCAACCTGCCACCCACACCTCGGTAATAAATCTATTGAATTTTCACCTATATTGGCTACATAAATTCGGCGCTATTAAAAAAATTTATTCGACCCACTCCCCCCGGAGAGAATAATGTCCTGCTAAGAGAGATTTATCGTCGGTGTGATTTTATTTTTGTGAGAAAGGGAGAGGGGCGTGGGTGGTGAGGAGCGTGGGTGGTGTGGCACGTATATGGGGAGGAGGAGGAAGAGGAGGAGGAGAGGGATGGTGGATGGAAATGCCGAAGCGATGGATGGATGATAGGATGGGGAGGCAGTGTGTGTGTGTGTGTGTGTGTGTGTGTGTGTGTGTGTGTGTGTGTGTGTGTGTGTGTGTGTGTGTAGTTGTTGTGTTCATCCAGCCTCGGTGACGTCCGCTTCGCTGTTACATACAATTGACGTTTGGGTTATTTATCAATTATGTTAATGTGGCTTTGAAAATTAGTGTGGGGGTGCTGCTGCTGCTACAATGGCTGCGGGCCGCTGTGCTCCACTTGTCTACCATGTTCCACTATGTATCACCCTTTAATTTGTCTTTAGGGAATAATATGGATAAAAAAAAACAATATAATACTCCCCCTTGTTTTTTTTCCCATCGAGCTGGTGAGGGATAGAAATAAACCATCCAGTCACACGTACAATATGACGCAGAGGGAGGCAAAAAAAACATGAAAAAAAAAACAATTGCCTAGGTCCATAACAGGTCACGGCATCACACAATATGTACCGCCAAAAATAAACCCTTATATGCCTTGCCATGGCCTTGTACCCTATTAAGTTACACGTCCACTCCTCTGTGACACACGGGCTTTGTATCATACTGGTATTATTGGGGTAAAGAGTGGATGAACACCTGAATTTGCTGAGTGTCAGATATTTCCAGTCCTGTGTCAAACTGTGTTGCTACATTGGTGGTTGTTATGCTAGCTGGTCATCACTTCACCACCATCATCATCACCACCACCATCACCACCACACAGTGTAGCCAGGTAATGGATACATGAAACAAAATCTACATTGACCCCTACATTGTTAGTTCCGATGGATGCTAATATACTAGGATCAAGGATAAGCTACTATCAGGTGTGGATCAAGGGTTTAGTTGGATGAATATACATACTCTCTCTCTCTCTCTCTCTCTCTCTCTCTCTCTCTCTCTCTCTCTCTCTCTCTCTCTCTCTCTCTCTCTCTCTCTCTCTCTCTCGGTATTGACGATAGGGTTATGTTTACGGTGAGTTAATGTTGCAGGAACGTTATGCTTCTCCTCTTATTTGTATCTTAGTGACAGTTGCCGAGTTATCAAATTAGTGGATAACCAGCGCCCAGGAGACTTAAATGAGACTAATCCCCTTATGTTGTGACTCTGAACAGCAGGTGACGTATAATGAGATAAGGGTGCTATTGATGCTGCCTGTCCTACTGCCTTTACAATGACCCAAATGTGGATAATGATGTTTTGTAAAATGTTTATTGTTACTATATATATAAGGCAATACGGTACGTGTATAGCATTACTGCGTCTTCCACTGTTTTGCAACCACACACACCCACACTCACACACCCACACACACACACACACACACACACACACACACACACACACACACACACACCACACACACACACACCCACACACACCCACACACACCCTCATGTATAGAGGGCTTAGTACTGGATGACCTTGAGCCGACCACCTTGTTGTGTTGTACTTATATAACACCAACACACAGCTCTAAAAGGCAACACGTGGATGATGCTAAGTTACATAGACGTCAATAATAACATCAGTCTCCTGCGAGAGAGAGAGAGAGAGAGAGAGAGAGAGAGAGAGAGAGAGAGAGAGAGAGAGAGAAAAAAGAGAGAAAGCTTTAATCTACTAATTTGCTCATGTAATGTATTAATAGCTTTCGACTTTTGTTTATCGCGCAATTTTGTGAATGAAGTTTTAGTCTTACCCTGTAGAGTTGTTTACTACATATCACATAATTCAACAGGACTCTCTGACTCTCTCTCTCTGACTCTCTCTCTCTCTCTCTCTCTCTCTCTCTCTCTCTCTCTCTCTCTCTCTCTCTCTCTCTCTCTCTCTCTCTCTCTCTCTCTCTCTCTCTCTCTCTCTCTCTCTTTGTACCCTGTCATTTTTTGTATGTATCACTTGCATTTTTTTCATTTTTATTTTTACTAAGGCCTCTTCTCACCTTTCTTTCCCCTCTCTCCTCCTCCTCCTCCTCCTCCTCCTCCTCCTCCTCCTCCTCCTTTGCCGTTGTTGTCAAGTTTGCTCCTGGTGTTAATGGTTCTGTGGTAAGTGGAAGGCGGTGTTGCCAAGTTTGTGTTATTGACGAGGTCTGTGTCTTAATCTGAATTAATGGTAGGAACCCTTATAGGCATATATAAGGCTTAAGGTGCTAGGGCTGGAACACACAATCGGGCTTAAGAGTTCATTATTTCTATAAAGTTTTTCGTATCGTGTCAGAAGTGAAAGAGAAAGAGAAAAAAAAACGAGAGAGAGAGGGAAAATAAAAGAGTGAGGGGAAAAAAAGAGAGGGAGGGAAAAAAAAAGTGCAGGACGGATTTTTTTATTTTTCACTTTTCACTCTTTATTTTTGTTTTCTTTATTTTTTTTATTTGGTTGGTAGGTGAGTTCTTATCAAGGACCAAAGTGATTATACTTTTTTTGTGTATGTGTTGTGAAGTTTTCAGTAAAGTGAATGAAAACACATACAAGTTAAGTAATGGTTTGGATGTTTTACGGATGAAAGTAACACAATGGGAGGGAGCAAACCAGAACACACACACACACACAACTATACACACACATACACATATATACACACACACACACACATACACACACACACAGCTCTATCAGTCACACGGATCACTGCATTCGCCTCCACGCAGCTCGATCACGATTAGTTCCATCACAGTTCAATCAGAATCAGTTCTCCCGCACACCAACGCGTCATAGGCATGCTAATGGAGGAGGATGAAGAGGAGGAGGAGGAGGAGGAGGAAGAGGAAGAGGAAGAGGAAGAGGAAGAGGAAGAGGAAGAGGAAGAGGAAGAGGAGGAGCAGGAGCAAGAGCGGGAGCAGAAACAGGAGCCTCGTGTTGCTGTTTTGTATCATGAAAAAACAGCAATTCTATAAAACGAAGTGATTTTTTACATAAATAACATTCTTTTTGCGGAATATGAATGTCAAGGTCACTCACTCTAGTCGAAAAAAAAAGGATACCACGATATATTTCTTTCCTTATTTTTTCCGTTTTCCTTCAGAATAATACAACAAGCTTTGCTAAGAGGAATGCAAACACATCTTGTTCAATGTTTGTTTACTACGTTTCAGCTTCCCTCGCGTCCTTGTTGTCAATGAGAGAGAGAGAGAGAGAGAGAGAGAGAGAGAGAGAGAGAGAGAGAGAGAGAGAGAGAGAGAGAGAGAGAGAGAGAGAAAGCGGGGAGGGGTTGCATAAGGAATTGGGAAGTGGAAAAGCAAAAATGAACACTATAAAATACAAAATAGTTTGATTAAGAAAAAAATGAACCCACCTGCTCCATCCTTTTCAAATTTTGTAGTGATGGCGTGAATCTCTCTCCAAAAGTTTGTGGAAATACTTTTATTCTCACTTCCTTTCCCCCTTTTTATTTTTTGTTCTCTCTCTCTCTCTCTCTCTCTCTCTCTCTCTCTCTCTCTCTCTCTCTCCTCTCTCTCTCTCTCTCTCTCTCTCTCTCTCTCTCTCTCTCTCTCTCTCTCTCTCTCTCTCTCTCTCTCTCTCTCTCTCTCTCTCTCTCTCTCTCTCTCTCTCTCTCTCTCTCTCTCTCTAACATCAGGCACGCAAAATATTACTTTTAAAAGACATAATTCAATTTCTGACATATCGGCAGCTAAATCAGCATGAATATTCCGCTATTTCCATTCATCAAATACATTAATTTACCTTCGCATTCATTCCTGTTTTTCTTTCACACTTTTCGTACCAATACCTTGTCCCGGAACCCCGAACCTCACCTCAACACTACCGACACAGCCCACTTCTCCCTCCGAGTACGCGTGTGGGGCACGTAACAACAGTAGCAGCCAGGGTCGGAGTGTAAATTGGTTTGGGTTAATCGCAGTTATAATTAGAATTACTTGTCCCAATACTCAATTACAATTATTTGTAAATAAGAACAATAATATACATTATAAGTTAAGATTACCAAAATATGAATAAGATGAACAATTAATTCCATTTCCAATATATTACACTAACAATTACTCCAAGTCTGCCGCCTCTGGTTTGGTTTGTTTGTCAGTTTGGTGAACGCGCGTCACCACTCCGAGAGTCTGGCTTCGATGCATCCTCAAGAATTCCCTCCAACAGCACCACCAACGGTGTCAGGGTGGGCCGCTGTGCTGGGTCTGGTCTCAGTGCTGCATCTATCCACCTGATGAGACCAGCATCCACGTCCTGCCTCATAAAGCCTACCTTCAGCTTCAGCAAGTCATTCATCGTGAAAGCAAGGAAGTACGCGTCACTCGCCTCGCAGCTTGGGTTTGTGTCACTAGCTCCGGCGCAACCCACGGCAAAGCGTTTATATGATGCTTTCTCACAAAGACACGCTCAGTGCCTATAGGCTTCATGAGGCCTAGATCAATCATGGTGGCCACAATGCCGTTGTCCTCATTGGATACACAAACGTTATTGTACTTCAAGTCGTTGTGGGTAAAGCCTCGTGTTGTAATGTCCTTCAGTGCCCACGCGATCAGCAGGAATACGGTGGCGACGTCAACAAACGGCACGTCCTCTATGACGTACTGAATGGCGGTGATTCCGGCAAAATAAGTGAGTAATTGACAATTGTCGACGCACACTCCCATGAGACGCTGCACGCCAGGCATCTGTACCTGGTGCAGATTCTTGGTCTCGATGAGTAAATGATCCAAATTACTTTTGAAGCTTTTAATAACCACTTGCCGCATTGTGTGAGGATCCACAGTCTTGGTGCAGGAGCCGTATGCCCCTCACCTACACACACACACACACAGTAATGGTGCAGGAGCCGTACGCCCCTGCACCTACAAACTCACACACACACACACACACACACACACACACACACACACACACACACACACACAGTGGATGCCTTGCATCTGCCTCATCACCGCTAAGTGTTCACGTGATTACTTGTGTCTTATCTTTGTGTCACATGCTCTCTCTTCCTTCTCTATACTTGTTTGATTTTCTGTTTTTTTTTCCATTTCTTTATATATATATATATATATATATATATTATATATATATATATATATTATATTTTTTTTTTTTTACGTCTTGAAGGTGGAGATGGTGACGACAGCAGCATGGTAACACGCTTGAAGTAGTTACATTGCTTTGGGTCAATTACAATGACAATTACTCCAAGCCTGGTAGCAGCAGTGTTAGGGAGTTCGACTGGGAGGGAAAAGTATGGCAACGTAATGAGGATCCCATGACACTTCCCGTGCAAGCAAACAAAGGTGGCGGTACGGTGGCGTTTTCAAAGGTTTATATATTCATTAGCTGAGGGTCTGGGGCTAGTGTCTAGTTTTCAGTATGCTTGGCCCTTGATGCAGTGCTTGAAATTGTGTTGCTTTTTGTCTTTTCTTGTGTGTTGTTTCTATTTTGTTTAATGCATATGTGTGTGTGTGTATATGTGTTCTCTCTCTCTCTCTCTCTCTCTCTCTCTCTCTCTCTCTCTCTCTCTCTCTCTCTCTCTCTCTCTCTCTCTCTCTCTCTCTCTCTCTCTCTCTCTCTCTCTCTCTCTCTCTCTCTCTCTCTCTCTCTCTCTCTCTCTCTCTCTCTTTTGCCTTCAGCTTCTCGACGCAACACAAAGTTTCTCATTATTTTTTCTCTTCTCGAGTCCCTTCCTCTCTTTCACTGATCCTTCTCACTAATTTCTCTCTCGCTCTTACCTCTCTCTCTTTCTTCCCATAACGACTCTTCTTTCATCTTCTCCAGAGCTCTTCTTTCTACATCTGTTCCTCCTCCTCCTCCTCCTCCTCCTCCTCCTCCTCCTCCTCCTCCTCCTCCTCCTCCTCCTCCTCCTCCTCCTCCTCCTCCTCCTCCTCCTTTGTACATCCCAACACCGTTTTCTCTTAATGGTAGTTTCTCCTCCCCTCTTCCTTTCTTCTTCCTTGACATTTGCTTTTCTATTTTTTTTTCTTTTGCTCTCTCTCTCTCTTTCTCTCTCTCCCTCTCTTTCGTACTTTCCATGTCGTTCTTTCCTCATTTTGTTATCTTCGCCTTTTCCTTGTTCTTGCATTTAGTTTGTTCTTCTATTTTCTATTGTTGTTCTTCGTCGGTTGTTCATCGTGTTGCAAATCTTGTTGATGAGGATGAAACAATCTCACAATCTCTTTCTCTCGCTCTCGCTCTCGCTCTCGCTCTCGCTCTCTCTCTCTCTCTCTCTCTCTCTCTCTCTCTCTCTCTCTCTCTCTCTCTCTCTCTCTCTCTCTCTCTCTCTCTCTCTCTCTCTCTCTTTGACTCCTCGACCCTTAATCCTACCCTGTTTATTTATCAATATTCTCGTCCCTTTGATCTTTTATTTCATGTTTTTCGTTCTTCATCTCTGTGCGTCTGAAGTTATTCTCTCTCCCACCTTCACTAATGTTGGCCTTTGTATCCACTCTGATCCCCTTCCCTTCATTTAGTACAAATGTCTTTATGTTTTCACTTGAAGTACAATGTATGAGTATGATCAGAGGTTCTAAATCTGGGGGTCTTGGTTTTGGGTGGGAAGGCAAGATGGAAAAGATCGGAAAAATATGAGTTTCAATTTATCTGGATTTTCTATATTAATGTAGTGGAATAGTTTGAGTGTTCTCTTTATTTTCACTATTAGCTCTTGGCATCATGATATACTACTTGTTATTACTAAGAATATAAAGATAGAAAGTTATATTAGATGGTGGCCACGCAAAGGAGGAAATATTTTGAGTCACGTTCCCATAGACGAGAAAAAAATGGGAATCACTGTATTTAATGTTTTTTTATTTATTTTTTACTGTGTAGCGTTTCATTTTATCTTCCTCTATTCCGTTTTCTTCTCTTTCTATTACATATTTTCCGTGTCAGTGATGTTTCTCTTACATTTCCTCTTCTTTCTCTTATTCTTATTTAACAATTTTTTTTCATTATTCCTCCTGTATTCACTCTTTATGTGTATCTCTTTCTTTATCATTGTATTTTCTTTTTATCTCTCTTTTTCTTCTTTTTTTTATCATTATTTCACTCAATCTCTTCCTCTTTGTATTTATCTGTATTCATTTTTTTCTTCTTTAGTCGTCATTTTTTACCCCGCCCCACCCCACCCCGCCCCACCCGCCTCACCCGCCCCTCCACACCCCGCCCCAGCCCAGCCCCGCCCCAGCCCCGCCCCGCCCCGCCCCGCCCCACCCCGCCCCTCGAGGTTCAATCTAGTCTCCTGATGTCCTTATTCCGGTCAACGTGGATAAAAATTGAATTGTTCGCTGCGTGACCTTGGTAAGAGCGAGATCACCCCCCCCCCGCCCCTCCCCTCCACCTCCCACCCCGACCTCCACCCCAACTTCCCTTCAATCCTCCCTCCCCTTTTCTCCTCCTGACCTCCATTTCTTTCCTTGTTGCCTCTATTTTTTTCCTTCCGTTTAGTTTCTCCCTTTTCTGATATCTCTCTCTTTTTCCTTCCCTTTCATCAACTACTTTCCTCCAGTCCTCCCTCCCTTTTCCTCCATTTCTTTCCTTCTTGCCTCCTTTTTCTGTATCCGTTTAGTTTCTCTCTTTCTGATTCATCTCTCTCTTTTTCCTTTCCTTTCATCTCCCTCCATTCCTTTCCTACCAACTACTGTCACCAGTCTATCTTCCTCTTCTCACAATTTTACACAGTTTCCTTTCTCTTATCCATCGCATTCTTTAATTTACGAGTCCTCTTCCTTCCTCTTCCTTCCTCTTCCTCTTACCAACCTCAATCCTCACTCTTTCCTCTTATCTCAGTTTCCTTTCACCCTATTCTTCTTCTCTACCTCCTGTCATTCTCTTTTTCCTCTTCTCCTGTTGCTCTCAAACTGTCTTTCCTCCTATTTCAGTGTCTCCCGCCTCCTCTTTCTTCTTCCCCTGGTTCGACCCGGCCGCGACACCCGCCTGCAGCTCCCCAGTAGCCCGAGGACCCGTAGTAGTGGGTTAAGAGTTGTGTGGAGAGGAACTCGTGCTGAAGTGGGAAGCAAGTGGTTATGTGGAGATGCAATGAGTGAGGGTGACTGTGGGTCTCTCTCTCTTTCTCTCTTTCTCTCTCTCTCTCTCTCTCTCTCTCTCTCTCTCTCTCTCTCTCTCTCTCTCTCTCTCTCTCTCTCTCTCTCTCTCTCTCTTGATGTGGTCAAAGCCAATATCGTCTAACAGAATCTTAATCAAACGTGAATCACTAGCTATAGAAAAAGACTGAAAGACTGAAAAGAGTCTCCCTTTTTACTCTCTCTCTCTCTCTCTCTCTCTCTCTCTCTCTCTCTCTCTCTCTCTCTCTCTCTCTCTCTCTCTCTCTCTCTCTCTCTCTCTCTCTCTCTCTCTCTCTCTCTCTCTCTCTCTCTCTCTCTCTCTCAAACACCTTATTCACACAAATATGAATCATGTATTTCCTCTACAAGCCTAAGAGTGACACCTACACATCGTGACCTCATGCATTAAACCAGAGCTCAAACCTTAAACATTATGCATTGAAATCTTGAAGGTAATTTATCCAGCCTTCAAGAGTTCTCGCTCTGTGAATAACAATACAAGAGGATGTCAGTCGTTACATCATTCCCTTCCTTCTTTCTCTCCATTCCTACCTCTATCCCTTCATCTTTCCTGTTTGCCTTCCCTCCCCCTCTACTCCGTCTCTCGTTCTTTCTCTCCCTCCCTCCCTCCCCCTTTCCTTCGTCCTCTCCCTTTATACCTTTCTTCCTTCCTCGTTCTTTCTGGCCCTCACCTCCCACCCCTCGAGGCCACGATATCCAGGAAGCTTCGAAGGAAATCTCTGAAATGCATGGCGTTGTGTGGCCCGGGCGGCGCCACCTCAAAATTCATAGTGTTTCTGTGGGAGTCGGTGACGCGGAACTTGCCACTGTCCCTTCTCTTTCTCCCTCACCCCAGCCTTCTGTCCCTCCTGTCTATCTATCTTTCTGTCTCTCTCTCACACACGCACACGCACACACACACACACACACACACACACACACACACACACACACACACACACACACACACGCATGGGTTTTCCTCTTTCAGGCACAAAATAAAAACGAACTCTATTTTCCCCTGTACAGGTGTGGGATTCCACCACCACCTTTGACTGCCCTGCTCTATAAAAGCGGAGGAGAAAAAAATCATGCATATTTTTTCATCACAGCATCAGAGTTCCTGCGCAGCCCTTTATGAATTTATTTATTTGTTAATTGGTTTCCGTGTTTTACCTATCTTTTTTTTTCTAATATATATATATGCTATTCCACCTATTTTTTTTTCTCTCGTTCTTCTTTTACAACTTTCTCCTAAGCTCTATCATTTTTTTCACGCTGTCACTGTTGCCTCTGCCTCCTCGCGTTCCTTGCTTCCCTGCCCGCTAACCTAAGGCAACTACAACGACAACTACCACTACAACTACATACATATACTCATGTTCACTATAACATTACAACACCAACAACAACTACTACTTCATCAATTGCCATTCTCTCGTTTCTCCAACAATTTTGTCTTATATACTTCATCTTTCCACTCTTTCTCTGTCCCTGTCTTCCTCTTCCTCCTTCTTCTCTTTTCCCAGTGTACGTGTGTGTGTTTGATCGTCGCCACAATAACGCAGTGACCTAGATGGAGAAGTAGGCAACTCACACACAACTCTGGCAAGTCAAACCACTCCTCAGTATTTGTTTTCGTTCCATCTCCCAGACAAATCACCAGCGGGGGGACGTTTGTGACACACTTGTATAAGAGAAACAAGGTGTTCTACATGCTACCAGGTGTGTCCTTGGACGAATGAACTACATGTACCTGCAACACACCTGAGAGAATTCAACATCGGGTTAGTGGTGGAGGGGAAGCCGTTTCAACTCTCACCCTCCCACAATATGACAAAACCTTCACTCGACCCCCAACACCGGCGGCGCGACAACCCCTATTAGTCACGCCACAGTGCAACGGGCGGCTCGCTGGCCAACACACGCTCCTAGTCCATGCACGCAGGTCATGGCAAACTCGACGTGACAGAAGGCATGATAATTTTCCGAGATACATGTGATTTGAATGTGACAATTTTTTTTCAGTGTCCATGACGGTCTCTATTTATATAACGGTGGTGCTGGTGCTGGTGCTGGTGCTGGAGCTGTGTTGATAGGAGCTACACCTGACTGGCTACATGCAGCACAAGGATATTCCCGTAACGCAGTGATGTATATATAACTACACTGCAAGCTCAATCATAATTTTGTCAGACGGTGAACTCGGTATTGCTTAATGAAATGCATACTAGTTCAACGCCCTCACGAACAATGAATTTAGTTACAGTCATCCGTAAAACAAAAAGCCTTTTAGATACAAATAAATCATATTTGTTTCTAAAAGCTTACACATTTATCCATAAACCAGTTACATTTACCTATCCACACCTCCATTAGTGTATCAGATTATCTCCTTGGGTAAACAGAAGCTTGGGTGCACCATTAACACAACGTTCACTAGGACGAGAAGCAGGTGCCTTGGATGACTATATTTCACACATGGACGAGTGACATAAATTACCTTTACGTGTCGCCCATCAGCTGGAGCCTTCACTGCACGCCGGCCTGACAGGAGGAACACGCTGCCCAACAAACAAGGGTCTCCACAGGCACGCACGCCCACTATAACACTATAACGCCTACACGGACATCATGGCCATCTATTTCCCTGCCGTCTCATGCCCACGCCGCGCTGAACACTTCCCTCACTTTCCCTCACTTTCCTTCACTTTCCCTCACTTCCCTCGACAACACACCCGCATCAGGCAGCTTATCGTTAATCGCCTCGTTGAACCTTCCCTTAACGAGTGGACCTGAGAGGAGGATGCTGCTGCTGCTGCTGTTCCTGCTGTTCCTGCTGCTGCTGCTACCCTCCGTCAGCACTTACGCCCGACGCCCATGAGTTAAGAGGACGCTCAGAGCCACCCGATGACAAAGAGGGAAGAGAAAAAAGGGAGAAAGTGAAGCTTGGTGGAGGGTGAGGGAGGGTTAACCATCTCTTAATCATCTTTAACACTCGAGGCACTAAACTATCACTCACTTCTCCGTCAATTTACTTCGCTAGCACGTCCTTCACTACTCTCTTGTTCGTGCTTGCCCTCACTCCCCACCCACATTTTTGTTCAGTTAACCACCACCACCACCACCACCACCACCACCACCACCACCACCACCACCACCACCACCACCACCACCACTAGGCACTCCATCATAACACTCCAGCGGCGTCTCAGAAGATGGAAAAGAAGACATGGACGTGGCTTCTCTATAACGAAAAATGGCTTTATATAATTTTTTTTCTCTCTCTCTCCCTCTCTCTCTCTCTCTCTCTCAAAAGTGGCCCCAAATGACACAAATTAAGGTGGCCCTCCATCCTATGCTTCACACGTGGCTGGGATAACCTCCATCGTCGCAATTACTGAGTTCGGTGAAAGTTTGCTCATAATTCGTTGGTTAATTGAGCCGAGTAAGAGAAAAATTGGCAAAAAAAAAAACTCTCTTGATAAATTGTTCTTCCCAACCCTCCACTCATCCGTCCTTTCCTCCTCCTCCTCCTCCTCCTCCTCCTCCTCCTCCTCCTCCTCCTCCTCCTTCTCCTCCTCCTCCTCCTCCTCCTCCTCTTCTTTTCTTTTTTCCCCTGTCGCCTCCTCCTCCTCCTCTTTCTATCCCTTCCCTCCATTTTTCGCCCCATTGCCCAAAGAAAGAGAGGGAGAGGGAGAGGGAGGGAGAGGGAGAGGGAGAGAGAGAGAGAGAGAGAGAGAGAGAGAGAGAGAGAGAGAGAGAGAGAGAGAGAGAGAGAGAGAGAGAGAGAGTGTATGTGTGTGTGTGTGTGTGTATGTGTGTGTGTGCGTGTGTGTGTGTGTGTGAGCATGTGCACGCGCGCCTAATATGTTTTCCAAAGGCTATCGAAATAATACAAATATTTACACATCTATTCAGTGTTCCATAAGTGAACACTAACGAGGAGAGATCACAGGACCGTGAAGCAACATTTTATGCTTGTTTTGTTTTAATTTCTTCATGTGTATCATCAAAGGGCTTATTTTTAGGTCCCTTGTTTACGTATTTATTTGTTATTAAGAAGGAGGAGAGGAGGAGGAGGAGGAGGAGGAGGAGGAGGAGGAGGAGGAAGAGGAGGAGGAGTAACAGTAGCGATGCAGTAAGGTAAACACACCACCCTTCTAACATCACATGCTTCAAAAGATATCAAAGTAAGTCTTAGTATTTATCAACAAAAGTTTATGGGGGTCTATGAAAAAACATATTCCCTAACACAAGGTTCCTCGATAGTGTAAGGTTTGCTACTGACGCTTACACCTGACTGCAGCCTCGCATCAAGGGGATTACCGCGCTTGATACGAATATAATGCTACTGAGGCGGAGCAATGAGAGTCACAGGAGCGAGGTTGGCTGGCTGGCAGGCGTCTTTATCCCTATCAATTTTTCAACACTTGTTACATATTCAAAGGATGTGAAATGTGGACAAGGGCTTAGTCGCTCTTCTTGCCCCCACTGCGTCAGGTAGGCAGAGGCAAGGGATTCAAGGTTTCCACACAAGACTAAAGGTAATATTATTTAGGTAATATTATGTAGTGTGAGGTGACAGTTTGCCTTTCTGTTCCTAAGGCGAGTCTAAAATTGTTTACGTTGGAGATTATCACTTACCTTAAAAACGTAAAGCACTGAATCCCTGGATAGAGCGATGCCACAGTGACTTGATTCTGTAAAAATAAAAAATAAATAAAATAAACATTTAGTTAACTCTAGATTTCGATGTCTGGTGCTTTTGTTATGTTATGAAAAAGTAGAATAAAACAAAAATTGAAAAAATATGTACAGCATAGTTATTGGTCTGACTGAGGCCAATTAGTCAACAGTATGATAAAACTATTTTTTCTCGAATTCAACAGCAACAATAGCAACAGTTAAAACAGTAACAGTAACAGCTGCGGCAAAAAGAATTGTAAAATAAGCTTTATCACGACACAAAATGCTCCTTGGCCTAATAGAGGCAGGTTATAGCAGGTAGGATGAGGTGAAAATCATGCCTTACCTAGACCGTGACAATTGAAAGTCAACCACTACTACTACTACAGGAGGAGGAGGAAGAGGAGGAGGAAGAGGAGGAGGAGGAGGAGGAGGAGGAGGAGGAGGAGGAGGAGGAGGAGGAAGAAGAACAAAAAGAGAAATATTGAGAGAATGATGGTAAGTGCAAGGACAAGGAGGAAAACAAAAAGAACAGCAACAACAAACAACAACAAACAACATCAAGGAAAAGGAGAACGATGACGGCAAAAAAAAAAAAAATGACGACGAACTCAACAGGAAGACAAAAGAGAGAGAAAAAAGCCAGCAAGCAAGCAAGCAAGAAACTGCCACAGCCAACATTTGACAAACATTTGGGGTCGTCTCCTTAGCAAGTCCAGCGGTGCGTGGAGGGAAGAGCCGTGTCAAGCGTGAGAGTTGAGGCAATCGTGGTGATAAAGGCAGAAAGGTCACTCACCCTCCCTCAAAAGGCTTCGACCTGGCTGTTCCGCAAATTACCAAGTTAACGAGAACCAATTCCAGTGACATAGCGAGGCTGATGACGAGGACACACGACTGGGGGTACGTGCAGGAGGAAAGGGCACGCGTGTGGTATTAGATAGGAGTACCAGTAGAAGTAATGATGTTAATTGTAGTAGTAGCAGTAGTAGTGGTACATAAAAAAAAAGTAGTGGTGCGGTTTTAGTAGTAGTAGTAGTAACAACAACTATAACATCATAAGTAATAATGGAAATTGTAATAATAATAACAACAACAACAACAACAACAACAACAACAACAACAACAACAACAACAACAACAACAACAACAACAACAACAACAACAACAACAACAACAACAATAATAACAACAAATACCCCGCGGCAGGAAGCAGGGGGAAGGCAGACAGGTGGCCTACTTAACATTACACACCTTAAGGCCAGGCACTCGGGCATACACTTTGTCCAACCTTACCTGGTGTGGTAGTGTGGCCCAGAGCCTCTTAACATTGTAAAGAGCAAAGGTAGCAGCTGTAGAAATGTTATTATTATTATTATTATTATTATTATTATTGTTAGTAGTAGTAGTAGTAGTAGTAGTAGTAGTAGTAGTAGTAGTAGTAGTAGTAGTAGTAGTAGTAGTAGTAGTAGTAGTAGTAGTAGTAGTAGTAGTAATAGTAGTAGTAGTAGCAGTAGTTTTATACATTACTTACTACTTTTATAAGTTCTTTTTTTACAACGTATAATAATTTTTCTGTGTCTATTTACATAACCTCACCTTAGTAACCTTTTCACATCACTATCAACTCTCTCAACACCTATTTAATTATGTCTCCATACATAAACTTACCACCTTTGTATTACTTTATTATTCATAACCTTACTATCACCTTTCCTGACTTATTCTCTTTATACACACCTAAACAAGACAAGCCATGTTCTACAAAAAATATATAATAAGGAAAATAAGCCTATTCAACGCCACCACAAAAAGGAAAAAGTTTTGGGCAATATAAAAAGATTGTAAATTTTTGTTTTAACGCAATGAAATCAAATAAAAGCATTGGTGTTAGAATCCAATAGAAAAATAAGTAAGTAATTTAAAATGACAATGAGTAACACAAATATGGGATGTTGTAGGATTGACAACGAGGACATAAATATTTAAATCAGAATTAAAAGATGAAATTGTATTCATAAAACGTTGATGTTGAGCCTACAGTTGGAAAGCAAAATATGTAAATGAAAATTATAGTGAAACGCGTAAAAACAAGGCAAAGGTTGCATACTACAGTGTGGAGCGAGAGAAAAAATGTTTTGTAGGACACATATATGTATGCTGATTTGCATTAGGACATATATGTGTATGTTATTTTGCGTTTTTGACACCTAATGGAAAGTTTTGCATCCTAATATTTGCTGTATACCATCACATACCATCATAATACATATACAAGAACTGAAAAATGTACAAAGTTCAGTAAAAGAAAATATGCAATAATAATAATAATCAAGAACAACATCCCATCCGCTTTAAATTAAGAAATAAAACATCTTAAAAAAATATTAAATAGACCTATAGTACATTTTAACAAGTCTCCACCTTTCCACGTCTCCATACAAAGCTATACATATTTTCTCCATCATCATTACATCGCTTTCCTACACTAACACACTTAACATTATGAAACTCGAACGAAATAGAAGAACATACACATAATGGAGGATTAATGGCACGTCTATTG
The DNA here is from genome assembly GCA_029783475.1 of Metacarcinus magister. NCBI lineage: Eukaryota > Metazoa > Arthropoda > Malacostraca > Decapoda > Cancridae > Metacarcinus > Metacarcinus magister. The sequence goes on from JAPQNM010000040.1 coordinate 2,159,144, forward strand.
TCCTCACTCATTTTCTATTCAACCGATCATGTCCAGGTCGATTCCTTTCCACTCCTTTAGCAACGAGTGTTCATTGTCCACCTGTCCCGCCCACCTGCTGACTCTTAGTGAAGTCTCGGCACCCTTTCCCTTCACCCCTTAGCCACCCTTCAGCTCACTCATCCCAGTAAGCTTTGATGAAAGAGCGGGAGATAGATAGATAGATAGATAAATAAATAGAAAGAGAGAGATAGATAGATAGATAGATAGATAGATAGATAGATAGAGAGATAGATAGAGAGATAGATAAACAGATATAGATAGATAGATAGAGAGAGAAGGAAGAGAAAAAGAGAAAGAGAGAGAGGGAGAGATAGAGAACATTACTGAAAAAAAATGAAATCCCCTTCGCCTTTATTCATTTGTTTTGTTTTTCTCCCCTACTCGAATTAGTCTTTCAAAACAAAGGTAACATGACACTTCTAAATTTTGAACAATACACTCCAATTACGTGCTTTTATTGCGACTGTGAATACTGGCAACACACACACACTTCCCTTTGTAGCTTCATATATATTTTTTCTTTTTAACCCTGGAGGAAAAAATAGAAGAAGAAAGAAAAAAACATATAACACGTACCTCTGAAATATAAACATCTTCTTTGCAGGTATAAAAAACAAAAACCAAAAAACAATAATAATAATACACCCTTTATATTATCACCATAAAATATCTTCTCACATTTTCAACACATTAGAATTAAATTTATCAAGTATGTGTGAGACTTTTGCTATGATGGGAAAGGTTAGGAGGATGAGGAGATGAGACACCACACTCATTAAATATGTCTGTTGATATCGATGCGTCTCCATCTGCATGTGACTGAAACAGCTGACATTCCGATGAGCTCAAATTCCACTTCTGTGTCACTACATGCATTATATATAGTGACCTTTGTGGCAGCAGAAGGAGAAGGAAGAGGAGGAAGAGTAGGAGGAGAAGAAGGAGGAGGAGGAGGAGAAGAAAAATG
>JAPQNM010000040.1:2167652-2172652 GCA_029783475.1 Metacarcinus magister
CACACACACACACACACACACACACACACACACACACACACACACACACACACACACACACACACACACACACATACATAGTCGTTCTTCTTCCACTTTAAGTCTGTGTGTTTGTCTGTTTATCTGTTATTCTGTTATGTGTGTTTTTTTCTCTCTCTCCCTCTCCTCTGTCTTGTGTGTGTGGGTGTGTGTGTGTGTGTGTGTGTGTGTGTGTGTGTGTGTGTGTGTGTGTGTGTGTGTGTGTGTGTGTGTGTGTGTGTGTGTGTGTGTGTGTGTATTTTCATTTGTTATCATAATATATCAACATTCTCTTAAACCCTTCTATCACCTTGTTATTTGTTCTGCTTCTTCTTCTTTTTCCTCCTCCTCCTCCTCTTCCTCCTCCTCCTCCTCCTCCTACTCCTTTCCAATTTCCCATCTTCTTCCACCACACTTTTTCTTCTTTTTCTAAATTTCACGTGTGGGAAACTAAATCTTGTTGTAATGAACTAACTTTATACCCTTCTTTGTGTGTGTGTGTGTGTGTGTGTGTGTGTGTGTGTGTGTGTGTGTGTGTGTGTGTGTGTGTGTGTGTGTGTGTGTGTGTGTGTGTGTGTGTGTGTGTGTGTGTGTGTGTGTGTGAAAAGAGAGAGAGAGAGAGAGAGAGAGAGAGAGAGAGAGAGAGAGAGCGAGAGAAAGTTGTGGCAGAATACAACCCATTAAGTTAGTAAACAAGAAGGAAGCCGATTACAGACAAATAAAGAGAGAGAGAAAACCTGGTGTCTCTTCTCCGTCAGCTAGGAAGAAAGAAGAAGAAGAGACTGGTCAAAGGAAAATAAATAAATAAATAAAAATAAATAAAAATAGAAAACTGAAGATACAACGTTACACACACTAAGAAAAAAAAATCGCATCGTAAGGTAAGACAAAAATAAATAAATAAATAAATAAAAGAACACACCAAGAAAAGAAAATTAATAATCTCACACAACAACCAATTAGAAACAACATTAAAAAAAATAAAAAGCACATTCAAACACTAAAATTTCAAAACACACAAAAAACAAGACTATCAACGAGATACACAACAAAGCTTCCCTGTAGCCACGATAGCCACATGCACCAGGGCAAAACGAGGCCAAACGAGCTAGTGCAACTCTCGTATATTTGTGTAAAAGTGAGGAAGACCAATTTTGTCTGGACAGGTGCGAAAGCTGTTATGAGTGTTTTTATTGCTCTCTCCTCTGACTTATTACTTCTTGCTCCTGCCGCCTATATTGCTTCGTGGGGGCTGAAGTTTTCGATGTGTGGTGGAGGAGGAGGTGGTAGTGGAGGTGGTAGTGGCACAGAGGACAGACTGGTGGGTGGGTTGGTGGGTGGGTTAGTGGGTGGGTTGGGTGGGTAAGCGTTATTGGTTGATGGTTGGTTGGGTGGAGAAGGAGGTAAAGGAGGAGGAGGAGGAGGAGGAGGAGGAGGGGGAGAGAGTAAAGGAGGAGGGTGGAGGTAAAGGGTGTGACGTGCCCACAATCAGTCACTCTTATTTCGAATTCATGTAAGCGTGGTGAGGCAGCTTCCTTCCTTCCTTCCTTCCTCCCATCCTTCCTCTTCCTCTTTATCCTCATTATCTTTCCCCTTTTTCGTTTTATTTTTCGTTCTTCCACCATTTTTCTCTTCCTCTTCCTCCTCATGTTTGGCTCGACATCCTGCTCCTCCTCATTTTCCATATCCTACTGCTGCTTTACCTCCTTTTTCACCTCCTTTTCCTCCTCCTCCTTCTCCTCATCATCACACTAATACCCCCCCCACCCCCTACACTCCTCCCTACGCCCACTTCACCCTCGCGTCCTAGCTTGAGTTTGTTCTACCTTCCATTTCACTTCAATGTTTGTCTTCAAGTCTCCATTGTTTTCAGGTCCAAGTGGCAGGAGTTGTCAGGTCTTACAGCAAACACTTCGGATACTTTAGAAAACGTGAAAAAAAAGGGAATAAAAATGATAAGAAAAAAAAAGGGGAACTATATTATAAGGGTTTCAGGGCGTGGCGCCACCATGTTGTTCCTTTTTCAATTTCTTTTATTTATTTTTTTATTTAGTTTTTTTTTTTTTTTTTATACATAAGAGTACGATTTGCGTTTTCTTTGTGGGTACGTGGGTTTATGTTTATGACAGGTGTGCTCTCTCTCTTTTTTTTTCTCTCTCTCTCTGTCTCTCTCTCTCTCTCTCTCTCTCTCTCTCTCTCTCTCTCTCTCTCTCTCTCTCTCTCTCTCTCTCTCTCTCTCTCTCTCTCTCTCTCTCTCTCTCTCTCTCTCTCTCTCTCTCTCTCTCTCTCTCTCTCTCTCTCTCTCTCTCTCTCTCTTTTTTCTTTCTCTTTTTTCTTTCTCTTTTTTCTCTCTCTTTTCTCTCTCTCTTTTTTTCTCTTTCTTCGACTACCTCCTCCTCCTTCTCTTCTATTTTAGGTCTCCTGCGGTTCTTCCTGTTGTTCAGTTTTATTTATAACCTCCTCCTCCTCCTCCTTTTTCTCCTCCTCCCTCCTCCTCCCTCCTCCTCCTCCTCCTCTTCCTCCTCTTCCTCCTCCTCCTTCTTTTCGTTTTCTAGTGCTTTGCCCATTATGCTTTTCTTTGGGTAGGTATTTTCTCATTCACACACAGAAGCAACACACAAACATTATTATTTCCATATTTCATGATGTATTTTGCTTCCTCGTAATATATATTTTTCCTTCCTCGGTTATATGAAAGGCAAAATATGAACACAATAATAGCAGGTGTTGAGTTGAGTCAGTTGTAAGGTTTGTAATATCTATTTTCAGCAAGTCAATTACAAAGAATGACGTGGCAAAGAACAAACTCTATCCTCTTTATTTCCTCCTTTGTCGAATTTCATTTTATGTCGAGGGAAAAGTTTGTAATCGTTTCCTTAACCTATATAAAGCTTGCATAGATTCTGGTCACTCTTCTTTCCTTCCTTCCTTCCTTCCTTCCTTCCTTCCTTTCTTCCTTCCTTCCTTCCTTCCTTCCTTCCTTCCTTCCTTCCTTCCTTCCTTCCTTTCTTCCTTCCTTCCTTTCTTCCTTCCTTTCTTTCTTCCATCCTTTCTTTTACTCCACCTCTCCTTTTCTTCTTGGTCTCCTCCTTCCGCCTCGTCTTTCTCGCTTACATCCTCTTTCTCATGTTTTCTTATGCCTTCTCTATCTCCTTTTTCCTTCCAGACCCTCATGCTTGTCTCCTTTTATTTCCTTTCTCCTCCTTTATTCCTCTTCTTTTCTTGTCCTCCTCTTTCTCCTTGTCATTCCCCACATATCTTCTTGCTTTCGTCCTCCTCATCGTTTTGCTCCTCGTCGTTATCCTCCTCCTCCTCCTCCTCCTTTCCTGCCTCACCTATCTCCTCCTATTCTTACATTTGTTTCTCGGCCACTAATTTACAGCGTGACAGATGAGTGTGACCCTAAAGTGTGACCAGAGTGTAGTTTCCTAAGCGTTTATCCTATAAAGGGAATATGTTACTAGCCCAAGCACGTATACACACACACACACACACACACACACACTCACACTCACTCTCACTCTCACTCTCTCTCTCTCTCTCTCTCTCTCTCGTTTTCCCCGCGATGAAATACTCAAAAAAAGTCATATGCAGGCACTGAGTAAGGCCGGCTATTCTTTAAGCATTTCTTAGTAGGTAATTTGCATATATAAACAGGATCATTTAGGCACAAGACTTCCCGGAGTGGCTCAGGCAAGCAAGGAGTGTGAAATATGCACCCGTTTTTAGCACCCTACCTTTGCACTCTATTAAGACGGAAAATCAGACCGTGGGAAATGAGCCAGTACATCACGGAAAACTACTTGCATATTTGAAGAAACCGAAGCACCTATGTAGAAAGTATACCCTGCTGCCTGGATCCCTTATACAACCCTGATACCGAGCTGCATTTTGTGTCTTAAATGTAGTATATGTGTTTTTGGTTGATACAGAGGTGGTAGAGAAAATGTGCGTGCGACAGCTTTTATGAGGGCGCCTGCGGGTGGCTGATTGTGTTGTTGTAAGAATTGTGAGGGCGTTTAGGGTGTTAATAAAGGTTCCTGACTGCCTGCTTCACTCTCTATATGCATCCTGGAGCGGCGGGAGGACTGCCACCTTCTCTGCCTCAACGTGGAGGGAAATTAAAGGGGGAAAAAAAGGTAATATGTGCGTTAAATAGTAATGTTAAGGATTGTAAGTATAATGATAACGGTAAAATTATGATGTTGATGATAATGATAATAATAATAATAATAATAATAATAATAATAATAATAATAATAATAATAATAATAATAATAATAATAATAATAATAATAATAATAATAAAAATAATATATACAATAATAATTAAAATAAAAATAACAGCAAATAATAATAACAATAGATTTGGAATATCTTAAAACAGTTTCGATTCCATATACGAATATTTCTATAGTTTCCTGTGTTCATGTCCTACCTTTTCCTCTCTCTCTCTCTCTCTTTTTTTTTATTTTACCTTTCCGCAACAGAAAATCAAGCCCCACACGGAAAAGGGGACGAGGAGGGGAGAGAGTGGAAGTAAGAAAAGAGGGAAAGAGAGAAGGGTTAAACGAAAAGGGGAAATGGGGACAGAGGGGAAAAGAAATATTGAACAACGCCAGGAATGTAAGTTAAAAGTGAGGTAGCAATGCACACCACGAGCTTCCACTAAACAGAGACCTTCGCCACGACCCTGAACGCTTGTGGGTCTAGCTACCAAAGGAGTGTGTTGGGTGTGTGGTGGTGTTCTATCAACCTGAAGCACACAAAAAAAAATAACACAAAAAATACCAGGTGGGGTCAAACGTTTCAATTATGGCTGTGTGTGTGTGTGTGTGTGTGTGTGTGTGTGTGTGTGTGTGTGTGTGTGTGTGTGTGTGTGTGTGTGTGTGTGTGTGTGTGTGTGTGGGAGTAAGAAAATTGTCTCCTTTCCTCTTCTCTCCTATCTTCTCCCTCACTCACTCTCCCTCCCTCACTCATTC
>JAPQNM010000040.1:2175152-2182652 GCA_029783475.1 Metacarcinus magister
AATTTTGCGTTACCCTCGTACCTTCATTACATTTTCACAGCCTCCCTTCCGCCTCTACATCGTTCCACACGCCCCTTGGCTCCTCTATCTGCATAAACCCTCCTTCGTTCATATGCCTTCATTACCACTTAATACCTCTTGACATCCCCTCTTAAGCCCTCACACTCTTACCTCAAACCTTACATACACAATCACACTTTTCCCCCTACTCCTTTCTGCCCTTTACTCAGCACACTCCTACCTACCTCCCTACAATGGTTCTACACCCTAACGCTACCATCCTCCTTCTACACCCTCGTCATAATTTCCCTGCGCATCTTTTACACTCTTCTCTAAAAGCCTTGTGTTCTTCCCCCTCTCTAAGCTCACACTCTCTTATTGTACCTTCATCATTATTTCTTTCTAACCTTATATGTATATGTGTAATAATAAAAAGAAGTAACAGATTATATAATGAGATTGCACCTGATCATATTACGAAAAACTGTGACGCGCAATGTAAGCCACACCACAGCAAGGAAGGGAAAGAGATAACTGGACTTTAACTCAGTAACAGACGCATCAAGCTTACTCTGGATATATCGATGCTGTGGCCGTGTTAGGTAATCCTCGACTCAGATAAAGCAGGTATAGATACGTCATTGCTTACACGACGAGGAGAAAGAGAACGAAAATGACGAGGAGGATGAGGATGAGGAAGACATGCGAACGAGGAAATAGTAGAGAACGAGGACGAGGACGAGGTAGTAACAACATCAACATATGTGAAGAAGAGAAAAAAACCCAGAAAAAGAGCAATGAAGAAGAACAAGTACACCAAAAATTATATCAAAGAGGTAAAGAAAAGAAACTATAGATAGAAAAATAAAGAAGAGGAGGAGGATGTACAGAAGCTTTTAGGAATCGTGCAGTAAAATGTGACAAAGACTGGATGTTAAAGACAGAAGGGATTAGCCACGTCCCCCACGAGCTTAGAAGGGTAACACTAAACAGAAGAGAGATCACGGACATCCTTGGGAAACAACACACTTTGATTAATGAACTGCAGATTCCCGCGGCCTCTACCTCCGCACAACATCTGATTGAAAGCAACCTTCCCTCAGTCTTCCCTCGCATCACCTTCACACCTGACAGACTGTTGCAATCAATCCTGTATATTCTCAAGCTGATAGTGATGATTCAGGTGCATTTGATTATTACAGGTGAGACGAGTGAGAAGGTGATGAAACACTCCTTCCTTAGTTGATACAGTGAAGATAAAGATAACTATACGTAAATAAGAGTATAGTACGTACACTCATTAATATCCAACCAAAAAATAATAGTACAGTAATACCATTTAATACACTAATGCACATCACATACATATATATATATATAAACCATTGACTTATTTTCCAACATACACTAAACTAGCACATAACTTTTCGAAGACAAAAGGTTAATACGCAATGGAGAGACACGACTTCAGAGGATTGTGTCAATAACGCTTTTGTATCGAATCGAATAGCAATTGGAGTCTGTGGAGTTACATTAGCTGGAGTCTCCTTCCCGTCCTGGCAATAGTGGTTAAAATGGCTTGCACGACCTAAGAAACTGGTTGTGGCTTAGCATTATTACCAACACACTCATGACACGTGGAGAAAATGAAGTTTTATTTTTAAAGATTCTCTCCGTCTTTGTCCTTGTGTCCTCTCTCTCGCTCTCGCGCTCTCGCTCTCTCGCTCTCTCTCTCTCTCTCTCTCTCTCTCTCTCTCTCTCTCTCTCTCTCTCTCTCTCTCTCTCTCTCAGTGGGATTTAGAGAGGAAAAAAGAGCGGCACTCTCTCTACAGGTTAAGTGTTTCGTTTCTCAGATTTTCGTGCGCTGTTCCAGAAAGCATCATTCACCAGGACTCAGCCGTCTCCTCCCAGAGCGTAACATTGACGGTAAATACCAACGTTTGCATACATCCAGGTTTGTTTTTAATCAGCCCGGCGTGAAGGACTGGTGTGACAGGTACGACGCAGAGAAAGGACACACCTGGCGGACGACTCGAGGTAGCGGCAGGTAAATTATGAAGGTGCCACGCCTGATATTCTTTAAGCTCGCAGTATTAGGCCGCCTTGTTCTCCCTCCCTCCAGCCTGTCACTTACACGTCGCTACACCCCCAACGCCACCATACCAAACCGTTCACCACATACCGATTGCTTCTACATCCATATATCCACCGCTCACTTACAAACACAGCCTCTCATCCACCCTCATGCCATTCTCTTCCCCTCTACGCCCTTATGCCCTGCCCTAAAGGCCCTCGTGCTCCCCTACACACGTGGATGCACCCTAATACGGGTCCGGCCCTCAGCATCGCCACGTCAAGTCAACAGTGGGAGCATAGGATCAAAGGGAACGCATTACGTGCAGGGAAAATGTTCTACCTCTCCTCAGACTCCCTGATCTCAGGTGAGCATCAAAGGCACACGCCACAAAATAAAATGGTAAGGTGGAGAAAAATTGTAAAGTACCTTCACTTCTTATAAAAAAAAAATGTATATATATTCGCTGTAATAAAGAGGCTTGGAAGTAAATAGTCTACTCACTGTAGTTCAGGATATTTTTTCGTCATAACCTGCCCCATAGCTTTGTTGTTTTTTTTTAATAATCTTAATATTTTAGTCTTTGCACTAATCCCATGTGGTGTTCTTAGGAGTGATCACGGAGGGCTGTAGTAGGCCGGGCCGTGTTGGGCTTAGTGGAAGGTCGCGCTGCAACAGGACGGAGCCTATAATGGAAGAGGCTTGGTCGTTGTGGATTAAAAGGATCAGCTGCATCGATCCCTCTGTGGGGCTTTATTTTGTCCAAGCCTCGGGTGCGTGGCTGGGCATCCCGTCGTTAGGTGAAGTAATGCCCCGCGTTCAGCCCGGCTAATGCGGCGCCACCATTGGCTAAATTAAACGTTCAGGTCATCGCCGCCGCTGACAATTCAGGTAAAAGTAAAACCACTACAGCAAATCAATGAAAACTTATATCATTTGGTTAACGACGAGTTAGAAGCAGTACAAATCTGACCACTTGGATTCAGAGCTTTCTCTCTTTTTTTAGTGTTTACCCTCCAGTCCTCCATTCCTCTGCTGCTCCTCCTCCCCCCCCCCCTCACCCGTCCACGCACCACGAAACTAAATAAAGAAAAAGTTCAAAATACCGCATAAATATCCTTTTTTACTCTCATTTTTCTTGTCTCATTTCCTCTCTTTCTTTCTTTTTAATCCATAGCAATGTAATCCAAAGCTAATTTCCACGATATCCGGACGTCCGCTGATCTTTTGGTTCAACATTCGCATTTACATTTTATTTCCCAGTTTAGGCCTTTTTTCTGCAGTTTTTATTTATTTTTTGTTCTCTTTCATGTGTGTGTGTGTGTGTGTGTGTGTGTGTGTGTGTGTGTGTGTGTGTGTGTGTGTGTGTGTGTGTGTGTGTGTGTGTGTGTGTGTGTGTGTGCGTGTGTGTGTGTGTGTGTGTGTGTGTGTGTGTGTGTGAGTGGGAACGGTGGTGCATTACGCTAAATGTTGGATTTCCTGACCAGATTTCTAAATGAAAATAGATAGATAGATCGACAAATAGATAAACGGACTAATAGATATGATAGATAGATAGATAGATGGATGGATGGATGGATGGATGAACGAGGTACACACACACATATATAAATGATTGACGAATGTAAATCGTTATGTATCAAATAAAATAGAAAACTTTACCTTTGTGGAAAATTAATGTTTTATTGATAAGTTGTAAGCTTTGAAGTAACTAGTGATGCTGTTTTGTAATATTCAGAATGTGTCTATCTGTGAGTCTATTGGTCTGTCTGTTTGTCTGTTCACCTTGCTATATGTCTGTCTATCTGTTTGTCTAGATTTCTGTTGCTCTGTTCTTCATTAAATAAGTCTTTGTTTCTCTCTCTCTCTCTCCCACTCTCTCTCTCTCTATCCATCTCTCTTTATCCACAGCATAACCCGGAATCCGTCTTCCCCTCGAGGCCAGGCACTGTTTGCCTTTAAGGTCTCCACTCAGTCTGAAATTTACATCACTATTCCTAACAAACCCTCACACCTGTCACTCCTTCCATGATCAACCCACTCCCCTCTCCCCCTCATCCTTCCTTCCCCTTCTTCTTCCCCTTCTCACCTCCTTTATCTCCCAGTTCCTCTCTTTCTCATGCTCCCTTCCCCTCCAGCCCCTTCTTCCCCTTCCCATCTCCTTTTTCTCTTTTTTCCTTTCTTGCTTTTTTCTTTCTCATTTTACCTCATAGTTTTTTTTCCCCACCTCTTTTCCTCCTCATCTTCCTCCCTTTTCTCACCCGGCATAGATTTTCCCTCATCTTCCCCTTCCCTCCTTTCCCTCCTCGCCTCTTCTTGTCTTTTCTATTTCTCTTCTTTATCTAATGTTTGTTTATATTCCCTCTTTCTTTTGCTAACTCTTCTATCGTTTTGCTTTTTCACTTTTTTTTTTTTGTATTTTTATTCTCATTTCCTAATTCCTTTTTTCATTCCACTGCTCTTCTTCTTTTTCTTTTTTTTTCTCTCTCTCTTTCTCTTGCTTCCTCCCCTTTATTCTATTTTCTTCCTGTCTCTCCTATCTCTTCTTTCTTATGTCTTACTCTCCTCTACCTTCTCCTGCTTTCATTTTTTTTTTCTTCCACCCTTCCTTCCTCTGTTTTTTTTTTTCCTTTCTTTCTTTCTCTCACCTGTTCCCCTATTCTCTCACCTCCTTCATTATCTTTATCCTTCTCTTCCTTCCCGATTTATTTCCTCCTTTCCCCTCTTTATTTTCTTCATTCATCTCCTCCGTTCATTGTGGTGTTACATTATCTAACTCATTATTATCTTTCTAATAATATCAACTTTTTTCCTTTGTTTCGAATCCTCCATAATTTCCTTTCTTTATTTCACTTTCTTTTTTTTTTCCTACCTCTGTAAGTGCTATTTCCCTTCAGCCTTTATTTTCCTTTTGTTTTTTCCTTTCCTCATCAACTTTCCTCCCTACATAGTGTAATCCTTCCCTTTGCTATCGTCCCTTATGCACCTCTCCCTCTCTCCCTTCCCTTCCCTTCCCTTCCCTTCCCTTCCCTTTTCCCTCACAGTCAAACCCTTCATTACAGCCTCTGCCCTTCCTGCTTCTCACCAGCCTTCCCCTTCCTCCCTTCTCCTTCCGCGCCACCAACGACCATTACTATCACACGACCTAATTATCGCTGCCTTGTATTTTTGGATAAGACAGAGCATCAATTAGCTTTTATCGTTATGCAAATTTGGAGCAATAGTTTATTACCGAAGCCCTGACTTAACCAGGAAGACTTGTGGAAAAATGTGAGGTTCTAAAAAGGTTAAAAGATAAAGAAGTAAAACATGGTGACTAGTAGAGGGGGAAGCCTTAGGAAAGCAAAGAAATAAAAGGAGTATTGGTAAGGGTTACGGATACTTGGAATAATGGGATCACTTTGTCCTTTTGGAAATGTTCACTTATTTAACGTCAGTGTGTGTGTGTGTGTCTGGGAGCTCTACACAAGGGCAGCTCCAGGTACTTTTAGAAGGAAAGGTTTTGGGGGCGGTGGTCAAATTTTTTTCCCTTTTTTCTCTCTATTTTTTTTTCTCTCTCTCTCTCTCTCTCTCTCTCTCTCTCTCTCTCTCTCTCTCTCTCTCTCTCTCTCTCTCTCTCTCTCTCTCTCTCTCTCTCTCTCTCTCTCTCTCTCTCTCTCTCTCTCTCTCTCTCTCTCTCTCTCTCTCTCTCTCTCTCTCTCTCTCTCTCTCTCGATGTAATGATATTAACTTATCAATCACACTAACACATCTTTTTGAACTTCGAATTGTAAAACGATGACATAACTTCGTCAAAAATGATCAAACTCACCGCAAAACAAATTGATTGTATGAATATATATATATGTATAAAAAAAAAGATAAAATAAAGTTATACAGACATGCAGAACAAAATGAAAAACAAACAGAAAGATTTACGTATGCAAGAGTACCGTCAACAGTAACGCAGCAAAAACAAAACCATTAAAACACATAACAAACAGGGCGAGGCAGGGATATCAAATGAAATAACAACAAAAAAATATATATATGCAATACACTTATTGATATGCAGGTGCACAGGTTGGGGGGGGAAGGGGGGGAGAGGGGAGGAGGCAAGCGGTAGGCACGTAAGCTAATAAGCGAGACTCACCTTGCGTCAGCGTGCGAGGCCTTGCAACACGGGAACACCTGCCGGGCTGGTCAACACTTAGGTACGTGCCCGCCCCAAACAGGTGTGTAGCCTCGCAGGTGTAGTGGCCGCCGCACCTGACAATTACCTGTGTTGATGACGCCATTGCAGGCCGCCATTATTACTAGCGCCACCGCAATCGTTCCCACCACGCCAACGCCACCATAACCACTCGGAAGCCGCCTGCAAAGCATCACACCACCGCATCCTCTGGTCAGGTTACGCGCCATTATTTATATCATGATTTTAATGTTTCGTAATGTGAGTTCTTCCTTAATTGAATTTTCATGGAAGTCAGTCAAGCGCGTGAGGTTCCATCTTTTAATACTATTTTTATAATTGCATTTCTTTAAATTTATGTATATTTTCAGCATATCCAATTGTTTGGTAACTGGATTCATGAGAAAATTATATTAATGTAGTTTTTATTTCCGTCCTATTTTTAACAACTGTCGACTGTTGTGTGTGTGTGTGTGTGTGTGTGTGTGTGTGTGTGTGTGTGTGTGTGTGTGTGTGTGTGTCCTAGTGATGACGACAGCTTAACAACCATCACACTGAATTGCCTCTCTTAGTTTCGTCCAATGATTGTTAGAGCGAGAAACATCCATCATTAATTAGTGTGTTGCTTCATTAGTTGACAAGCTTTGGTTCTTTACCCTGTCCTCTTTCAACCTCTTGTTCCAGTCTCCTCCACTTCTCAACTTTCCTTTCATTAAATCTTGCTTTCCCTCGCTTCAGTTTGCCATTCCGTATCCCTTCCTTGTATGTTCTGGAGTGTCTTCTCCTTCCTCCTTATTCTTCTCTTCCTCCTTGTAAGATCTTCCATAATGCATCTTTCCTCTTTCTTCTTTCTCCTCTCCTCTTGTTCTCACTCTTCTCTCTTCTCCTTTCTCTCTCTTTCTTCGCCATTCCCCCAACAAGACATAAACAACATTATCTTGGCTGATACTTGCCTCTCCTCTCTCCTTCATTACACATTTTCTGCCATCCACTACTCCACTCTCTTTATTAATCCCCTTTCGCATATTTCTTTTTTTTCACTTCCTCCTCCCACATAGCAGTCCTGTTTTAACATCAAACAGTTTCGAAGTGTCCATATGTAAGTACACGTAAACTTCCTCTCAGAATCACTACCGTAAGTAACCACTACTAGCCTCCTCCCCCCCCCTTCCACCTTCTTATAGCTAGTCTTTTCAAAGGGTGCGCTAAGGAGGAGACTAAAATGTTCTGCGCCTCCACATATGAAAACTCTTAA
>JAPQNM010000040.1:2187652-2212652 GCA_029783475.1 Metacarcinus magister
CGGTTCATGAGTCTTCGGTGTGTGTATCAACTTTAATGCGTGAAAAAAAGCTGCGCATCGGCTTTAATAGCAACAACGGCGTGGCGTCACCTTGATTCTTATTCATGCAAAGTGTGTTCCAGACTGAATGGCAAGTTATCTGTTCAGTGCAGATGTGTGAGCCAGGCGGGAAGGCAGCCAGGCAGGCAGACATGCGTGCAAACTTGCTAACTGTCTGGCAGGCAGGGCGGCAGCAGAGCAAGCAGGCAGACAGGCAGGCAAGAAGACAGTGATGATTAGCAGGATAGCAGAGAAAATCTAACAGACTTGTGATCCTTTATCTTTTATCACCTCGTCTCCTCTCCCTCCTCGTCCTCTTCCTACTCAACCTCTTCTCTTTTTGGTCCCATTTCTCTGTCTCCTCTTCTTCCTCCACCTCCACCTCCACCTCCACCTCCTCCTCCTCCTCCTCCTCCTCCACCTCCTCCTCCTCTTCCTCCCTCTCCTCCTTAAAAACTTCCCCTGTCTCTGAAAGTTACTGCTGTTTTAACTACTTGCTCAGTTTTTTTCTTTCCTCTCGATCGAATTTAAACTAAAATCTTGTATTCATTATATTTCACTTAATCCCTTTCCCCTCTTCCCTTAATTTTTTTTTTTTTTCCATTTTTATTTTGAGTCTAATTTTCATTCTATTGCGCTTGCTCAGTTATGTATTTTTGATAAGAATATTTACCTAAACTTTTTATCCTTCTATCTCTCGACACCATTTCCTACTCTGCCTTTTCATTACGTTTTATTATTTCCATATACATGGGTTGTGATTTCATTATAGCGTCATAATATGTACTTTTTCATCATATATTCTGCTAATCTACTTGTCCCATTTTTTCTTGTCATCAGATTTTTTTTTATTCATGTAATTTATTCCATTTTGTGTTTTTTCCTTCAGTTTCTTATTCCCACAGTCATATAGTTTTCATCTCCATCTTTCTTTCCTTCTTTCCTTCCCTTTTATCAATCCTCGTATCCTCTCATTCTTTCCCATTCCCTTCTCACACATTTCTTTTTCTTTCTTTCAAGTAGTTTATCCAATCTATTTAATTTTCATAGTCTCGGTCTTTCTCAGGTTTTCCATTCTTCCTTCATTTTGCCTTAGTCTTTACGTTCCCAGTCTTCACGTTAAAAAAAATAATAAATTCTTCGTCGTGTGCCTAATTTTCCCTTTCCCTGCACTGCCGCCGCCGCCGCCCTGTTCTCCAGCGACAGTGTTCTCCCGCCCTGATGTTCTGAGTGCAGCGCCTCTTTAATGCAGCGAAGAGAGAGAGAGAGAGAGAGAGAGAGAGAGAGAGAGAGAGAGAGAGAGAGAGAGAGAGAGAGAGAGAGAGAGAGAGAGAGAGAGAGAAACAGAGAGAAAGAGAGAGGGAGAACAAAAAAAGCAGTAAGAGCAAGAGGAAGGTGAAGAAAATGAAGATAACAAAGAAAACAAATTAAAACAAAATGCTAATATAAAAAAAATCGCAATAATAATGATGAAAAATTATATGCCAAGGTACTGAAGGAAGGTGACGAAAGCCTCCTAGAAAGTGAAGCAGGAGAGTAGAAGAAGGAAGGAAGGAAGGAAGGAAGGAAGGAAGAAATGAAGGAAGGAAGGAAAGAGGTAAAGAAGAGAAGAGAGAAAAGGAGAGAGAACTGACGGGAGGGGGGTGAGGGAGGAAAGTTATTGTCAAGACTTGGCACTCAACACAAGGGGAGGAGAGGTGGTGTGGGGGGTTAAGGAGGGAGAAAGAGAGAGAGAGAAAGAGAAAGAGAGAAAGAGAGAGAGAGAGAGAGAGAGAGAGAGAGAGAGAGAGAGAGAGAGAGAGAGAGAGAGAGAGAGAAGGGACAGCAGGAGAAGGAGAGAGGATGGAAGAGAATGAAGGAAGAGAGCAGGAGGGAAAGAGAGGAAGGAAGGAAGGTGCTCTCAGGGTCTTGTCAACTTGGAAGGTTCGTGAGGTAGGAGGAGGTAATGAGGTGCCTCCTCTTCCTCTTCCTCCTCCTCTTCCTCCTCCTCCTTCTCCTCCTCCTCCTATTCCTCCTCCTATTCCTTGCCACCCTTTTCTTACTTTACAAATTTTTCTGCACTATTATTAGCATATTTTTGACACGAGAAATATTTCCTTATGTACCCTATTTATCTATTTCCAATTTTTACCATTATATTGCTCTTCTTTATCATCATTGTTTTCTCGTCTCTTTCTCCTCTTTCTCCTACTTTTCTCTTTCTCCTCTTTTTCCTACATTTCTCTTCCTCCTCCTCCTCCTCCTCCTCCTCCTCTTCTTCCTCCTCTGTGTACACCTAGAGGGGAAGAATGAAGACGCAGCGGAGATGAAGGCGGAAAAGAACTTTAAAGAAAACAGACTGAGCTGTTCCTTCAAGACATCTGTCCTCTCCTCGTGTGTCTGGCTGGATTTATCGCGGGAGAGGAACACCAAAAACATATTACCCTTATGCTCGTGTGTGTGCGTGTAGGTGTGTGTGAGTGTGTGTGTGTGTGCGTGTGTTTTAGATGATTTTCTCTTACATAACACCTATAGCGTGACGGCAAAAAAAATATACGAAAACGAAAACAATATATAAACCTTAAGCCTATATTTACATCCCTCTGGAGAACGTTTGCATT
Source organism: Metacarcinus magister (assembly GCA_029783475.1). Lineage (NCBI taxonomy): Eukaryota > Metazoa > Arthropoda > Malacostraca > Decapoda > Cancridae > Metacarcinus > Metacarcinus magister. The sequence goes on from JAPQNM010000040.1 coordinate 2,190,292, forward strand.
ATTTCTGGGGAGAGGAAAGAAACCGCAATACTGGTCGATCCCTGAGCTCAGTTTGAATACAAAATTTTTCAACAGGGGAGACCAGAACTATAGGTGTGTATACATATGAGTGTATACCTATATGTATGCTTGAACATGTATAAGGTCAAAACACAGTAGCTTCCCCCTTCGTCAATTACTCACCATAACCCGTTTTCTTTCCATCAAGCACAAGGAAGGGTATTGGTAGCACCGCAATTACTTAGAAAGCCTACCTTAGCCTCCGTAGCAGCGCCCCTCCACCTGCCAAGCCTACTAAATAATGCATCTTCAATACAGTCAATAAACAGACCTAAAACAGGCTTGCAATGTGTGTATGTAGAGGGAGAGAGGAAAGGTGAGAGCAGCTTTACTCTTTGTTTTGTTTTTTCCTTTTTTCAGCATTTCATTGAGCAACAGGCTAAGACGAGGCAGGTTTTTGCTGTGTGTAGAAATTGTTGTTTTCACCATGCAGGAAATTTCGTCCAGCCAGGTACTACTCAAGCGGTGGCGGCAAACTACACTCGTACCTGCGAACACTTTTTTTTTTAATTATCTGGGAACACACTTCTCTAATTACTTGGGAACATGCTACTCTAATTAAGGTCTGTTTTGGATGCATCATGTAGAACTTTGTCATTTTCCTTTATCTAGGTCTCTCTCTCTCTCTCTTCTCTCTCTCTCTCTCTCTCTCTCTCTCTCTCTCTCTCTTCTCTCTTCTCTCTCTCTCTCTCTCTCTCTCTCTCTCTCTCTCTCTCTCTCTCTCTCTCTCTCTCTCTCTCTCTCTCTCTCTACACTAGCGGACACTGCTCCTTTCCCTTCCTTTTTTTCAACTCTTTATTTTTTGTCGTCATTCTGTACGTAATGAGACTTTTCTTTCTATTTTCTCTCCTACGTTATTCGTTTTCTTTAATTTCCTTCCTTGACGTTATTTTCCACTTTCTCTTATAAGGTGAACCGAGTCTCCTCTTTTTCATTCTTTCGTTCTTCCTTTCTTTTTCTTTCTTTCTTTCCCTCTCTCTCTCCCCCAGTGTCGGAAGTAATTCTTACCCTGAGGAAACCATGCATTGTCTTAATTTTTATCTCACTGCTCCTGGACTCCACTTTTATATAAGACCAGGGTAATGAATTTAATATTTATTTTTTCCTGTCTTCGAAATTAAGATTATGTATATTCTGCATATGCTGTTTCTATTCATTATCTCTCTCTCTCTCTCTCCTCTCGCTCTCCTCTCTCTCTCTCTCTCGCTCTCGCTCTCTCTCTCTCTCTCTCTCTCTCTCTCTCTCTCTCTCTCTCTCTCTCTCTCTCTCTCTCTCTCTCTCTCTCTCTCTCTCTCTCTCTCTCTCTCTCTCTCTTTGTGTCTCTCTCCCTTATCTGTTATACCCTTTCTTTTCTAGTACATGGCACGCATACGAAATACAAAGAACATATACATACATCACAAGCCTTCACGTAGCACAGGACACACACACACACACACTCTCTCTCTCTCTCTCACCCACACACACACACACACCCACACTCAACCCTTTTCTCACTCCGTTAACCCTCTCACTTGCTCCTGGTTCTTCTCAGCATCCCTCTCACTCCCCTAAGCACCGAGACGGACATTAAATTTGGACTTAACTCTGAAACTTTCCTCGTCATGGTGGAATCTCGTAAAAATTTTAAGTTGCAAATGAAAGTAATATCCGGTTGAGTTGTTCCTCGTCCCCTCGTGTTATTCTGAGCCTGAGACTGTCCTCCTACCCTGGTGTGAAGGACGTCAGCCACCCTCCCTGTTTTACCCTTCCTGCCCTCCTTGTTTCCTGGGTGTCCTGCTTGTTTGTGCGGTTGAGTGTTGTTGTCCCAGCTATTTTTTGCTTCTCCGCTCCCTCTCTGTCTCTCTTTCTCTTTCTCTCTCTCTATCTCTCTCTCTTTTTGTTTTCTCTCTCTCTCTGCTCGATTTAATGATCTTGCTAAATTCAGCCTCCGATGTTGAAATAGTTTAAGTTCAGTAGATGAGCTTTAAATCGCAACTACGAAAATTAATGAAAGCTGTTTCATCAATGCCATTCACTGTTAATTACATGAAAAAAGCCAAGCCAGCCAGCAATCGCGTAAATGAGCCCGTGAACGCCACACCAATTTAGTACGACCAAACAGCCGCTTTGCACCAAGTCTCAGTGAAAACGATGGAATGAAAATTTATAGCAAACTCATTTTATCGTACATTTTTTGTTTGCGAGTAATTATTTACGGATTTCATTAAAACATGAATCAAATAAAGGAAAGAAGGTTGATTTTACTTCAAAATGCTTTTCCGGATAATCGCAATATTTTTCAGGGAACTTTTAAATGTTTTGTTATAAAAGCACAAACTAAAAATATTGAAAACTATTGACACTTTTTTCCATACGATTCATATCTGGCATCAAAATAGACACATTTGATTAATGTAACACGATTCATTTATACATGATATAGTTGGGTGCAGCCGTTCAGCAGGGCAACACACCTTGGTACACATCACCCTTAACGGGGCCTCAAGTCACCGCCCTCCCCCCCCCCAACACCCTCCCAGGAAGTAGAGCGTACCTGCCTAGATGCGACAAGATGACACACCTGTCTCGTCTTACTGTCTCTGAAACACAACGCGGCAACAAATTTTCTTTCAAAGCGATGAATCTGTCCTTGTCAAAGTCAAAATTGTATACGCTTCTTCTCCGTCCAATTTTATTCTCCTTCTTTCACTTCACATCTTAAAAGAGACAAGTTTTGATGTTTAAAAGATAGAAGGAAAGAGAACACTGCTTGTAATGGTGAATGTAAATAAATATCTCGCTTTCTATCACCTCATTCGCTCGGTCGGTAACTGCCTCGCACTAGTACTTCCATAGGAATTCAAACAATATAAAAATTCGCGCAGTTATTGGAGTTAGCTAAATATGCAGCCTGGACGTAATCGTTGATGAAAATCGTGTAACAATCAGTATGATGTTAACGGTAAACCACAGGCAGCCTCACACCTCACACACCTGCACACCTGCACCACCAAGCACGAGTGTTGGTATTGTTATTATTAGTAGTAGTAGTAGTAGTATTGTTATTAGTATTATTATTATTATTATTATTATTATTATTATTATTATTATTATTATTATTATTATTATTATTATTATTATTATTATTATCATTATTATTATTATTATTAGTAGTAGTAGTAGTACCATCATCATCATCGTAATTATCATCATCATTTCCAACATCAACAACATAACACCACAGCCAACGCCCGGCAGTACACCTCTACAGAACCATCCACATAACACAGTGTCATTATTGCATCCATTAACACAAATACCTCCATAACCCTGACCTTCATAATTTTCACCATCCTTCAGCTCAAACAACAGTCTGTATAATGACGCAACAATGCAACCTAACTGGCCAGCCGCTGTAACTGTGGTGGGGATGAAAAGGTGTTCTAGTTTACCGTCATGCAAAACAAAAGGCGTGGCGGCAACACAAGTAGACTGGCCTGAGGTGCAACACGTGTGGTTTGGTCTGAAGGCATCATCCCTTCCGTAGGACCATTCATCTCACAGCTCAGCAACGTCCTCTGTGCTGTCGTGGTCAAGGGCATTCATCGTGACGTGCTCTCCACATGGCTATTCCTGATATCTCCAATTCCCTTTAATAAACTTTTGCTACGCTCAAACAGCTTTTTATCTGATGGCGCGTTGTGTGCCCGGCCTGGCGACAACGCAAATATAAAAATAAAAATAAATAAATGAAGGTAAAACATCAACCCTGTTTTGTTTGGGCAGCATCGAGTATGTCCACACACGGGAAGGTGAGGGTGGGCGGCGTGACCCCCACAGGTGTATGTGACCTTCACCGGCAGCCACACACGGCAGGTTACGGTAATCAGCCAGACTATCTGATCATTTTTTTTCTATATCAAACAGTTTTGCTTTTAGCTGCGAAAAACAGTTTCAATCTTTACGACGCTCCATCATCGACATAAACCTGATGGAATTGACGCGTATTTGTGTTCATTTTTGAGCCAGAATTCTTTATGTTCGTGAGTGTGATGGTGAGGCTGCACTGACAGGAATATGCTGCGTTGGTAACATTGCAGTGTTCCCAATATTACAGTAATGGTGATGGTAACGCTTCAACGGTAACAATAGAGTGACGAGCACGTTCATAACGCTGAAGTGGTAAAAGTATAATGCTGACTGAGCTGGTAATAATAAAGAATAAAGAAAATTACGTTAATTGTTGGAAAGAATATCACTCTAAGACTTTTTTTTGGAGCAATTTAGCTTAAGAACACAATTCTGGTGGTGTTGATGGCGTGCTGCGGTAAAAGATGAGCTAGAGATTGTTGGTAACGGTGGTGCGTTAAAAAATATAATAGACGAGGTTGCTGGTAACACTGAGGGTACCTCCTCCTTCTCCTCCTCCTCCTCCTCCTCCTCCTCCTCCTCCTCCTCCTCCTCCTCCTCCTCCTCCTCCTCCTCCTCCTTTGTCCCCTCACCCTTACAGTGATACCAGCAATGTAACATACCCTCTCTCTAACCGTGCACTGTTACCAACACAAACATTCCATTTTAACCGCTCCTACGTGTGTGTATTATGTATGTAGGTGTGTGTGTGTGTGTGCATGTATATGTTACCAACCACAGCACAAACACAGAATACAACGCGACAGAAGCAAACAAAACGAAGAGGGGAGGTGTACCTGCCATAAAACAAACTATAGCAAAACACACACACACACACACACACACACACACACACACACACACACACACACACACACTCAGTAGCACTCATAAACCTCCCACAATACATTCTTCCCCTACAGACACAACACAGCCTCCATACCCACACAGTCTTCATCCCTCCCTAGTGAGATGTGTTGGTGTAATCTTCATCCCCAGCAGCCCTGTGTCAGTAGAGTTGATACACCCCGTCTGCTCTTCGACTCTCTTCCAGCCGGGTCTCCTCGTTTAGTCTGCATCCCTAACACGCTTTAGTCTCCCTTTGCGAGTGAAAAGCGTTCCTCCCAGCTTTGTTTAGGCGCATTCATTCCGTTTTTTATTTAACTACGAGTCAACATTTCTCCACCCTTCATTTTACATTCTCATTTCTCAGGACGTGTTGTTCTTAAAATGAAAAAAAAGAAGAAAAAACTCTTTCCTGCCGACTGCCTACACAATGCTAGGTGTTTGTACTTACACTTTTTTTTTTTTTCTTCACTTTAGCTTGTCTCGTATTTGACGTTTGTTTGTACGTAATGTGCAATGAGGCTAGTGTTGCATACTCCTAGACGCGTTTGAACGATATCCTTGACATGCAGATAGAATTACAAGCAACGAAACCCAGGTCACTGAGAGCCCCTAGACATCGCTGTGCATCTTGACTCCAGGTAAGAAATAACTCCCTCCCACGTGCTACCCAGACGATGAGGCAGCGAGTCGTCTGTCATGCAGGCTTGACGAACACATCTGGGAATGATTGAAACCCTCGACGCATGCATTTGTTTTCACTGCGACTGAACACTATTTTCCAGAGTTTCAGTATTCATCGGACGTAACAGGGATGCTAGTTCCTTCCCTGACTGCACGTAGGAAAAGAAAATATTAGAACCCATTGAGAACCCAGGGACAAAAGTCTAAACATACATGATATCTTTCTTCAAAATCTAGAGCTACAATATAAAACAAAAGCCAAAATCCTCTTTCACGAACTTTACACATAATACTTTTTTTTTCCCCAGCCAAGACCTGAGTGCCTCCAGCTATATGTTCTCTGAAAATGTAATAAAAAAAATAAAGTAAAATAAGCCTTAGCACACAAAAAGGCTATTCAAACAAGCCTTCAGGAATACGTAGATGGCTTCCAAAGCAGATCCCTACACGATCCACCTCAGCTTCACGATTCAGCGAGTCAACAGTGAACCAGTTAGCGGATTCTCGTGTTCTCGTGGGTCAAGCTATTCAAAGGACAGATCATTATGTAAAGCTCGATGAGTCTTTTCTTTTCCTCTACTATATATGTACACGAGCGTAATTCCACCACAGTACAAATTCCTTCACTGAGGACTCAAAATACCAAGGTCAGGCCTGGCTTTCCACTAGTTATTACGCATATCAAAGAAAAGGTTGAGAGTCGAGCCACAAATCCATTACTAACGTACACAGGAACCTCATTTTTCAACGACCCTCGGAATTACATCTGTTTGACTTGCACGACTAACATTGCAACATTGGGCTTGGGTGTGGCGGTGGTGGTGGTGTAGCCGTGGTGGTGGTGGTGGTGGTGGTGGTGTTGGTGGTGGAGTTGCAGCAGCGTTGATGGTGGTTCAGCGAAGCGACAGCCATTACCAGGGAGCTACTGGAAAAGTTACCCACCAAACGATACGAGAAATTCGCTAAATGGTTAAAAAATTTGCTAAAATATGAAAAACCACTACAAACTCCACTCACCACTCCACTCCCTCCTCCTCCTCCACCACCACCACCACTGCTCCTAACGTCGGAAAACACTCAACCACCGCTGCCACTTGCACCTAGATAGCAATTCCAAGTAGAAAGTGTACATTTTTGTTTTTCAAAGGTAACATTTAATCACAGGTAGTGAGAAATGTTGCTTCACACTATGAAATGCTAACTTTTCTTCACCAGGTGAGTAATAATTAATTTCTAACGAGTCACAAAAGAATATACATATAACCGTATGATCAACGTTATATTTTTTTTTGTTTTCCATTCCTCGTTTATTTTTGTGCACGACGAAAAAATATATATAAAGTTCAGATAAAAGTCTGTAAAAGTCAAACGGTCACAACGAACAGTGAGAAGGTAAGAGAACACAACATCAATGATTCCTGTTGTAGAGTTAAGTTCACCTAAAGAGCATTTCACAAAAAAAAAGATGGTAATTTGTTCTAGAATGCACAGCTGAAACTTGAATAAAAATGTATGGACTAACCTTGTTGCACGCAGATACTATAGCTGGTCAGGGATCTTGTGTATCGTATCTGAAATAATGCAAAATTTTAACTTGTTATTCACCTTTTCATTTATTTACGATCTTCATTATTATTTATATTATTATTATTATTATTATTATTATTATTATTAGTAGTAGTAGTAGTAGTAGTAGTAGTAGTAGTAGTAGTAGTAGTAGTAGTAGTAGTAGTAGTAGTAGTAGTATCATTATTATTATTATTATTATTATTACTATTATCATTATTATTATCATCTTATAATTATTATCTTAGCTTTTGTTTTACATTTTTGGAAAGTTCATGATAATTTTGACACTTCCTAATCTCATGAAAATTGGTACATACAGGTTTTCGGTCATGCTGAACAGGTTTCTGATTAATATAATAGTAAACCCTTTTTCAACCTTGTCTGCCAAATAAGAATAATGGAAATAGCCATTATTTAACTTTACTGGGTGATGCTAGTCTCCTACGACAATGACCTACCGTAAATCTACACAATATACCTTTATGAGTCTATATATACCTTGGCTGTGTGGAGGCTCACTTAAGGAGTCCAAAGAGTGAGTCAACAGGTTAAGTCAAGCGACGCACCAATTGGTATTTACCCTCATCCACCCCTCCCCCCCCACCACACTGCTAAAGAAAGACCAACAATAATCAGACTTTAATTAACACACGCTAGGGACGAGTCTAACCTTTGCCTTCACCCAGCTGTCCTGCCCTCACGTCACCCACCACCACCACCACGTCACCAGAAACACATTACACGTTCACTGCTCACTACTACTACTACTACTACTACTATTACCATCCACGCCACCATCATCACCGGTCCCACCATAAAAGCACCTCTGTAATACTTCACATTAACCGGTAATTATTGTTTGTTCCAGTGACACAAACTAACAAGCACAACCATTATCGCTTCCCATCGGCTCAAATTTGCTGTGATGAAAGCAAACACACACAAACACACACACACACACACGCACACACACACACACACACACACACACACACACACACACGGGGGAAAAAAAAGGCTAGTCATAATGATACGCAGGGGAATGTATGTATGAATTAGTAGGATGAATGGATAAAAGATAAATGCAACTAATAAATGTCTAACAATAGCATATATTCAGGTAACAACTGTGGCGATAATTACAAAAGTGACAACTCGTGTTAAAATGGAGTGAAACGGTGCAGCAACAACAACAAAAATAATAAATAAATAAATAAATAAATAAAGGTCAATTTGAAGTTATTGAAACACCTTTTTGTTACCTGTGTTACTGACTCTCATCTAATTAATATAAAAGAGCATCGTCAAGGTAAACAATATCAAAAAATTGTTCTTTATATTGACACTTTGAACTATTTCGATATAAAAGATGCAATTTTTTTTTAACCTTTCCTTTCAATCAGTTTATGAATCATATTAAAAAAAAAATGAAGAATTGCATCTATAGAATATGAAACACCTTTGTATTGTAATCAAAAATCATACATTATTTGAAACCATCAGAGAATATTTGTAAAAGTAAACAAAATTATAAAAAAAAAAAGATAAGATAAAACGTGACATATAGGATTGATAAGGTCGAGGATAAGGTCAACAATCGTCACTTACAAAGAAACATTACTTCCTGTCTACACGTGACGGAGAAAGACCAACAATACATTTGAAATTACACATATTACACAGACGACATGTTTCATTGTTCTATTTAGTGGCTGTTTGATAATTAAGCTAACAAAAAGGTTTATTCTATTCTCTCTCTCTCTCTCTCTCTCTCTCTCTCTCTCTCTCTCTCTCTCTCTCTCTCTCTCTCTCTCTCTCTCTCTCTCTCTCTCTCTCTCTCTCTCTCTCTCTCTCTCACTAGACCTTATGGATCTTCAATATCTTCACAAAAATTACTCTAATAAATCATTCCACAATGCTAGTTTTTTTTTTTCATATTGTTCTTATGAAATATTAAAAAACTAATCTCTCATTTTTTCTGTTTTTATAGCGAAGAAAAGAAGAAAAGGTTACAGGAAACTGCAACGTGCAATTTGAATTTTTTTTTTCATCGTTGATATTTACATGGAATAGCTTGTTCTTCATGCTACGTCCTCTTGACAATTATTACAGGTTTCGATGCGACAGTGTTTGCATTTTTAACCTGCCACCTTGCCATTTATGAGACCACTTTTACCTATGAGTTCAATGATCAACATTAATTAGTATAACAGATCCACATGGAATATCACTTTTCTGTTATACTGTTTCTGCACTAGTCATGTTGCAATAAAAAAAGCAAAAAAAAAAAGGAATCACTGTACACCCGTCAGGATAAGCAGCGTCATTATCTCCAGTTTCCAGGTAAAATTCAAAAGCGGTGATCCTTGTACACCTGTGTTCACCTGTATTCACCAACTCATTTTCCAACTGTATGAACTCAAGCTGAAAATAAGTCGTAATTCACCGTTCAACTTGTCCTGCAGTATTAGTCCATATCGGTGACTTCAATTTATTAGAAATGCTCCAAACAATAATGAATTTCCACCCCGACTTTCACAGACGACTATATTGGTAAGCAATTAGTGAAGTTACGCCTCAAGTCTTCAGTACAATTATATTTTTTTTTTCTATCCTCCAATCTCGTTTTCTATTTTTCCACACACACACACACGCACACGCACACGCACACACACACACACACACACACACACACACACACACACACACACACACACAGTCAAGCGTCCCTGAAACAACAGCAGCCGTCAGAAAGTTCGCCTCGCAAATCACATGTCAATGAGTGCAATTCGTTAGCTTTGATTACCTCCCCCTTCCCCATCCTGACCTCCCACACCACTGCCTCCCCACCCTGTACCCCCACACTCGTCTCCCCATTCCTCCTGCTATGGCACCATTAACCCCTATGACCCACACCACCTTTAAACTGAAACTTTCCATACCCTAACTAGTAGCCCTTCCTGCTCTCCTGCCCACTGCAACTCCATCAACCCATTCCTTCAATTCCCTGCAGTCTTCCCTCCAGCAGCATCTCGCTACGTCTCCACACAAATACTGAATATACAGGGAATATATAACATTAAGTGCTGTATGATTTTTGTGGGAGATATTTCAGTTTTAATACCTGTGTGTCAAACTTCTTCTTTATTTTAAGGTATTCCATTATAGTCTAAGACAATAAAAAATTTGATGCCGAGGTTTCTGATCCTTATATTTGTTGAGGTGAAAATTAGATCTTCCCTGTTAGAAGGACTTTAAAACTGACCACATATATAAAAAAAGGGAAGCTAAAGTAAGATTCATAGTAAATATAAAAGTGCTAAAAAAAAAAAAAAAGAACCTTGAAATCAACGGTGTTCTTGGAAAAATAATTCAGATTAGCTTCTTAATTAATGATCACTACCTAGATCGAAGTAAGAAATGTCACAACACCCTCGGCTCGTTCTCGGTCTTGCCCATTGATGTTTTCCTTTTTACCCCGATACTCGACGCGGACGTGGACACTCAAAAATAGCACCTCAAAGACGACAGTGAAAGAGCTGATGCTGATCCGACAGAAGGTATCGGCCATCTCGGTTTCTGCTGAAAAATAGAGTGAAGAGCACAAGGCAACGCGGACAAACAACACACATGTTATGAACGGAAGCTTTAAATCTGGGAAGCCTAATAGAAAATAAAAATAGAAACACACTCAAAAAAATTAAACCACATGGAAAGATACCATTAAACTGATTAAATTAATATTAAAACAAGATGTAGCTTATGACAAAAATGTACAAAAAAAAAGAAGAAAGGAAATGAAACAATGCACACTGGCATCACAAAAAGGAGACGTAATCCATTAAAGACGAAGAAGAATCTGTTGCCTTTCCCAAAGGATTACAAAACACTATGCCTCGGGGAGAAAAGAGAACCTCCAAGACGCGTGAGAGAGACAAAGAGGACACCACTGCCACCACCACCACTGCCAGCACCACCACACCACCACTGCCACCACCATCACCACACCTTTACCACCATCACCACCACACCACTGCCACCACCATCACCACACCACTGCCACCACCATCACCACACCACTGCTACCACCATCACCACACCACTGCCACCATCACCACACCATCACCACCACACCACTGCCACCATCACCACACCATCACCACCACACCACTACCACCACCACCACACCACCACCACCACACCACTGCCACCACCCCCACCACCACCACCACCACCGAGGCGAGGTCACGCGGCCTGCAAGTGCCACACAGTCAAGGAGTCAGACAGCCGGCGAATTACAACTGGGCTCCTTGGGACGTGGTGTCCCGATGGAGGAGGGTACAGCCGGCAGAGGCACCACCTGACCATCCTTTCTGCGACATCACGTATGAACACAGTCTAGTGAAGGTGCACAGGTTTCAGTGCACCACCACCACCACCACCACCACCAGCACCAAACAAACACACACACATGCTATGAACACAAAACTCAGATGTGCTGCATAAAGAAGAGGATTCCCGTGTATTTAACGGTAACCCAAATTTGTGGTGAAATTAAGTATTAACCAAGAATACTGACGATAAACATCACTGAATGTACTTTTAAGATAGATATAATAATCAACTTTTTTTTTTTCAAGAGATGAACTGCATATAATATGATGAAATGCAGTCCAGTGGTGCCGCGGAGGATGTCTCTAGTTAGCAAGATGAGAAAAGAAATGCGAGATGCACAGGAAGTCAGATGCTTCTTTGTTTTTCGTTCAAAAGTCATATAACTCACTCGCTTTCACCCTGCTGTGTGCTGAATAAGTTGTAAGAGAAAGAAAGAAACTAGGAGTGCAAATTTAATTACAAAACTGAAGGGGAATTACGAAAACACACAATAAAATAAATACCTAAGTGTGTGTGCGTGTGTGTGTGTGTGTGTGTGTGTGTGTGTGTGTGTGTGTGTGTGTGTGTGTGTGTGTGTGTGTGTGTGTGTGTGTGTGTGTGTTCGTGTGTGCGTGCATGAGTACCGGCGCAGACTCGGTCTTGTCCCAGGAAGGCCGACGACAGGAAAATTTCAGATAAGATCACCACCATTTATGATACTTTAGGGAAGGCGAAAATTGAATCCAATTTCAGCGTGAAAAGAGGTGTTGGTGAGGAGTTAGAGGTGGAAAGGGACCAGGGAGCACGGGGGGGGGGAGGGAGGGGGAAAGAAAGAGAGAGAGAGAGAGAGAGAGAGAGAGAGAGAGAGAGAGAGAGAGAGAGAGAGAGAGAGAGAGAGAGAGAGAGAGAGAGAGAGAGAGAGAAGAAGAAAAAAATAGAAGGAAGGTAGGAAGGAGAAAGGAAAGAACACACACCAGAAGGAAAGAAAGGAAGAAGGAAGGAAGGAAAGAAGGAAGGAAAGAAGGAAGGAAAGAAGGAAGGAAACAAGGAAACAAGGAAACAAAAGGACACCATAAAACGTAAGAATAGTAGATAGGGAGTGAAGGAGGCAAGGGAAGGCGAGGGTGTGATGGTGGTGGTGTTGAGAGGAGTGCAAGGAAGGGAAGGAAGGAGAGTGCAGAAGTAAGGGATAAAAAAGAAAATGGGGAGAGGACAAGATAGGAGAACGAAGAGGAGTAGAAGGAGGGAAGGAAGATAGGACACAGCGATGGAAGGCGTTAGAATATAGAATAGGGGAAAGGATATAAGGAAAGGTGCAGGAAAAGAAGAAAAAAGAGTACACGAAACAGAGGGAAGAATAAATGCAATAACGAGAGAGAGAGAGAGAGAGAGAGAGAGAGAGAGAGAGAGAGAGAGAGAGAGAGAGAGAGAGAGAGAGAGAGAGAGAGAGAGAGAGAGAGAGAGAGAGAGAGAGAGAGAGAGAGAGAGAATGCAGACGCACATAAAAGCTAAAGGATGAAATGTAGAAATAGCTTAAAAATCTTGAACAAATAGAAACAGTAAAAAGCCAAGAGAGGCGAGGACGTTCCAATAAAAAAAATGAATAAAAAAAAAAATTAAAAAAAACTTTTAAAAAATGAAAAATATACGGGAAGAGAAAAAATAAAAGGGAGGGGAGGAGAACGAGAGAGAGAGAGAGAGAGAGAGAGAGAGAGAGAGAGAGAGAGAGAGAGAGAGAGAGAGAGAGAGAGAGAGAGAGAGAGAGAAAGAGGGAAAGAGAGAGAGAGAACCTTCCTCTTTCTCTCTATTGTAGTATTTCAACTGCTCTATTCCTTGCGTTGCACAATGCACCACGAAGCCTTAGCGCGAAACCTAATTATCTTCAAAGGGTTTCTCAAGGGTGCCGTGGGACCCCTCCGTTTCTAGGACCGCCCGCCCGTTTGTAAAGACGCGCATTTGAAGATGAAAAACGAAAAGAAGAAAGAAGTAAGGAACGCTTTGTGAAATCATAATTCATAATTCAAAGCCAGCACGTAAACACCATTTGTTATCACTTAGACATAAATAGATTTTGTATAGCTCATTCATCCCATACATTTTTCTTCTTGTTATTTGAGTGTTCATTTATCTATTTATAATTCTATTGTTTAAATTGTTTGGGGTAAGTAAGAAAGGAGAGGTTAAAGACACCCTCAGCGCAAACACCCTTCTGTACCTCCACCACAATGATACGCCTCAAAGCCCTTTCCTTGCCGGTAAATATGTGTGTTTAGCATTACATGATTATGCTTATCTTGCGTCAAAATATTGTGTTATCCCTCCAGACATCGGGAATGCACTTTGCTCCACGGTACTAAAGGCTTTCTGCCCGGGCAACACACACATGCTGAAGAGGCTGCTCTATAGGATTACTACACCACCTTCAGGACGCGACCATTAGGCTGTACATCAACCAACACTTCCTCATCACTGCCTCAACAAAGACATGCCTTAAGGCTTCACTAAAAAGCGTAGTCCAGATAACTCTAAAATCTATTCTCTCGGTGACAAGCTTCCACTTCACTCAGGGCTTCAAATCCTGGCTTCCTTCCGGCCCCGCACGCTCTCGCCGAAGCTTCACACAAAGGCTTATCTCAGGCTGTCTAAAGGCTGACCCGCCACGTCGTTCAAGACTCCAGTGGCAGCGGATAAATAATGGATGTTTTGGTCTCTTGCTCAGTAGCTGGTTGGCTGGCTGGCTGGCTGGCTGGCTGGCTGGCTGGCTGGCTGGCTGGCTGGCTGGCTGGCTGGCTGGCTGGCTGGCTGGCTGGTTAGGTATATTTTTTTTATTTAATCATTCATGGTTTTCCGTTTTCATTACATATTTTTCTCCTGTTTACTTCGCTGTCATCCAATTTCTGTTACGGTCCAATCCACATTCACCTACTTGTGCTTATTATTATTTTCTCATTTTTTTTTACCGTTATGAGTTGAGGTGTGTGTGTGTGTGTGTGTGTGTGTGTGTGTGTGTGCGTGTGTGTGTGTGTGCGTGTGTGTGTGTGTGTGTGTGTGTGTGTGTGTGTGTGTGTGTGTGTGTGTGCGTGTGCGTGTGTGTGTAAGTAGCTGTGTGTTGCATGTTTTGATAGATCCGTCTCGATTATTATCTTCACAGCGCCCGCCCAGCTGTCAATCTGGTTTACAATTTTTAACGCATCCATCAATCGACCACTGATAAGGCCTCCCTCCTCCTCCTCCTCCTCCTCCTCCTCCTCCTCCTCCACGCTCTATTCACCACTTCCAATACACCACCACCACCACCACTACCACGAAGGTTTACTTTTCACCACCGCTACCACCACCACCACCACCACCACCACTACCATTTTTACCTGCAAAACTACAACTATTCTTACCACAACCACAACCACCACAACCACAACCTACAGTACTATACCACGGATGGGAAGAAAGATATTGTTTAAGGCCTATGTCACATCATTCCTTTGGTGAAGGTCTCTTTAATAATAAGAGAGTGAGGTCAGAGGAGGCGGGAAAGGGAACGGTAGGGACCAAAATCGTACAAAATAACACATAAGAAAAACATATAATACAGTTCTTTCATCTTTCTCGCTCTCGCTCTCTCTCTCTCTCTCTCTCTCTCTCTCTCTCTCTCTCTCTCTCTCTCTCTCTCTCTCTCTCTCTCTCTCTCTCTCTCTCTCTCTTGTCTAGACGGACGGATAATAACGTAGAAGGAAAAAAACACACCTTCCATATTGCTTCGATTTCCACTACACACAAAAATAATATATACAACACATCATATTTTTGTCACCCCCCAAAAGGCTGTTATATATTTTCTTTCTTCCATTATTATTTATTATTTATATATATTACATTTGGTGCCGAATATTACTTCTCCGCCATCTGAGTTAGGTCGGTGGTCATAATTTTTCCTCTTTTTTTTTTCCTCTTACGTTCGTGTGGCTGCATAACCTTGGCTTCAATATCCACTCTGGATTTATATAACATCCAGCCACACTCGCTCTCCTCACATCCTCCCTTCCTCTCGTAATTCTCTCTCCTGCCAAGGTCTCGTACGAAAATTTTACTTACTTCCAGGCTGGAGTAGATAGGACATATTCTCTCTCTCTCTCTTCTCTCTCTCTCTCTCTCTCTCTCTCTCTCTCTCTCTCTCTCTCTCTCTCTCTCGCTCTCGCTCTCGCTCTCTCTCTCTCTCTCTCTCTCTCTCTCTCTCTCTCTCTCTCTCTCTCTCTCTCTCTCTCTCTCTCTCTCTCTCTCTCTCTCTCTCTCTCTCTCTCTCTCTCTCTCTCATTTTAAAATTATCTTTCAATCATGATAAGAAGTATCCCTTTACTATTTACATTCTGCCTGCCATCTCTTACTATTATTATGTGTGTGTGTGTGTGTGTGTGTGTGTGTGTGTGTGTGTGTGTGTGTGTGTGTGTGTGTGTGTGTGTGTGTGTGTGTGTGTGTGTGTGTGTGTGTGTGTGTGTTAAGGTCTATAAATGTGTATGTGTATAAGCGTATGCATGTACATAAGTATGTGTGTATATGTAGTACGTAAGAGTGTGTGTGTGTGTGTGTGTGTGTCTGTGTGTGTACGTGTGTGTGTGTGTGTGTGTGTGTGTGTGTGTGTGTGTGTGTGTGTGTGTGTGTGTGTGTGTGTGTGTGTGTGTGTGTGTGTGTGTGTGTGTGTGTGTGTGTGTGTGTGTACGTATGTGTGTGTGCGTGTGCCTATATGTGTACGTGTGTGTGCGTGCGTCGAGTGCGATAGTTCTCATGAATATTGTAATGAAATTTGCCGGATATAACAGTGAATTTCTCCATCCCTCCCCCTTCCTTCCTTCCTTCCTTCCTCTCTCCTCCTCTTCTTCCTCCTCCTACACCTACCCCTCCTCCTCCTCCTATTTTTCCTCTTACTTCGCCGCCCACATTTATTCCCTGATAATCGACTCTTCAATTACATAAGTCCAAAAACCTCGAATTCCAATGCCAGTAAAGAGGGTCATTTCCAATAGTATCAAATAAATATAAAAGGTTGGCCACGATTCTGTTCTCCGTGTGTACTGAGAATCCTCAAATTACCTCTCTAATGTATTCAAAACTCGCTTGTCTGTGAAATGAATTCGGGACTGAGTTTATATTTACGATCACCAACCAGCCGCGGATACACGTGACCCAACCAAGGCGTGATCCGGAAAATAATGGAAGAGACAGCCCTGCAAAGTGGATTGTGAATCTTTTAAAAATTCCAAGAGATTCCGGGAAGAGTCTCCAGATTTTCATTAATTTGTTGCAGATGACGACGCCATTACGGGACGGTGTGAAGTGGGGATTGCGGCAACTGGAGTTTGTTTCCTAGTAGACCAAGAGTGATGTTGAAGTGCTGGTGGGTGGGTGGGTGGGTGGGTGGGTGGGTGGGTGGGTGGATGGGTGGGTTGGGTCGTGGCGGAAAGGGATGGATCGAGAAGGGAGGGTAAGGGGTGTGTGTGTGTGTGTGTGTGTGTGTGTGTGTGTGTGTGTGTGTGTGTGTGTGTGTGTGTGTGTGTGTGTGTGTGTGTGTGTGTGTGTGTGTGTGTGTGTGTGTGTGTGTGTGTGTGTGTGTATGTGTGTGTGTGTGTGTGTGTGTGTGCGTATGTAAATGTACAAAATAGTCAAAGTGAGCGGGATGGGCGGAGGAAAACATCAAAAAACTCGCTCTCTACAACAACTAATTGACATTCAACACTCAAATGTAAATAACTAATGAACAACCTTCATGTAAAAGTACCAAGTAAATCAATCTTTTACTCGATGCCAAAAAGAAAAGAGTTGCACAAAGAAATTCAATATAACCATAAGTCATTCATAGTTTTTGGAGTTTGGCCTCGTGGGTCTGATTGGCGGGGGAAGAGGAAGGGGAAGGGGAAGGGGAAAGGGGAAGGGGAAGGGGAAGGGGAAGGGATGAAAGGTCAGGGTGGATTGCTGCTTAGGTCTGACTGATTGAGGGACGAATGGAAGGATGATAGACGAGGCCCCGGAAGGAGGTATGGAAGGAGGGACGGAAGGAGATACTGAAGAAGAAAAGAAGGAGTGAAGGAATATACAAATAGAAAACGGAAGGGAGAATAGCGAACCAAAAGGAGGGACGGAGAAGCTGAAGGAGGTGTAGACGGAGGGATGGAGGAAGGAAGGAAGGAAGGAAGGAGAGAGACGGTGAGGCAAAGAAGTGCTGATAGGAGAGTTTTGATTTTTTCTTTACACTCTAACTTTACGAACGGCACCTCCCGGCATCTTTTCTTCTTTCTCTGCCTTTCGCCAACCTTCCTTTACGTCCCTAAAAAGCACTTCCTTCCGGGACGAGACGCCGATGTTACTGACGTTCCCCAAAGGCCACGTCAGGAGGCGAGTACGTTCACCTACATTAGATTTAAATAAAAAAAAATATATGTGCCTCTGTAGTGAAGGGCAATGATCTTTACGGTGAAGATCGTTACGTCAGGTAAAATAAGAGACGAAAAAAAATTCAAATATTTCCTGTTATACCTAAAAAAATTACTCCATCACGTGTCTGTCGTAAATTCAAATGCAATTACTTTTAGAGAATATCAGTCGAGCGGTCAATAATGTAGCATAATAAATGTTAAAAAAATAATAATAATACTTTGTGGTGAGTGTAAATACGTGCATGCTTCGGTCAGCTTTAAAATAGATATTAATGCTGCGAACTTGGCAATTATTCGCATGATTCTATGGACATTCATACGTTTTATATCCGCCACCGATAGCCTCTTTGTGCCTCTGACTGAGTGTGCAGCAAAAGGTCACTACACTGAATGGAATGGGAACTTTTTTTCACAACTGTTCTGAACTCTGACAGCAACGACCGACAGCTAAAAATAGTGGTGGTAGGTGGTGGTGGTAGTAGTAGTAGTAACTGCTATACAACCACAACAACCACAACCAATACGTTACCACCACCACCACAACCACCACTATCACTACAAAACCAAATCATCCATTCTAAAGCACAGCAACACCACTACCTTTATCAATCCACCCTTCCCTTCCACAGCAGATGGGTCGATGAACACCTGAGGCAACACTTACAGGAGTTCATTAACCTTTCAAACCACACAATGGCTCTGTGCTACATAACATTACGTGAACACCCAACCAGTAAGACCGAAGACTGAGAATATAAACATAAGACAAGACTGGACATGAGCACTTTCAGCAATAGCCAGTAAATCTTTGTTCACCTTCTCTTACCAGATGAATACAAAAAGAAGCGCTGAGGACATAATATATAAACAACAAACCCTAGACAAACATAAAACACAAAGCTCTTTCTCCTACCTATGTATTTACTTAGAGTCTGTTTAATTGTCTCTGCGCGGTTAAAACAATTTCACCTCAGTTTTGTTCTTGGTAAAAATGCATCTTTATCCCCTCCTCTTCTGTCGCATTGTTGATCATCTGTCTTGTCATTGTCGAAAACACGTGTGCAACTTCGACACGCTAATGTTTATTCCTCTTAAGGTGTAACTGTGAGGTGTAATTTTCTCATCATGAAGCTGAATAATCCCACCCTTTGAGAGACAAGAGAGTATATAGTTATTGATACTTTCTGGTACGGTGACACTTGCAATTACGGGTGTCAGGCTATTCAGTTTCAAGTCACCGTGATTTATGCAACGGTGGGATAGAAAAAACGGGTTTCTTACTTTTTATTTTTGGCTTCACGTGGATTCAGCCATTCAGTAATAAATCGCTCATGGAATATTCTCTCTTTCTCTCTTTCTCTCTATCTCTCTCTCTCTCTCTCTCTCTCTCTCTCTCTCTCTCTCTCTCTCTCTCTCTCTCTCTCTCTCTCTCTCTCTCTCTCTCTCTCTCTCTCTCTCTAACCATCTAAATTCGCCAATACCTGGACTGATTAGAAACATAACAAACACCAGATTCCTGCATCTCCACATCAAAATGTATCTCGCTTGATTTTGTGGTACAGATCCTTCCTGATTGAGCACGAGACCACGACAAACACACACACACACACACACACACACACACACACACACACACCCACACACACACCCACACACCCCCCCACACACACACACCCACCCATAAAAACCCGTAGCAAGGCGGACAGAAACACAGACAACTCACGCATTCAGATAACAAGCACCTGGTTCCTCGTGTTTATAGTGCACAACCCAGGAAGGCAATCAGGTAGTTAGCACGCTCGTCCCTCCAACAGTGACACTAACAACACCACGCGCCTCGCTCCCCACTAGTGTTAAAACTCATCATCTTTATATATCTCTCTCACTCCTGCTCGTTACTCTGCGGCTCACGGCGATAAACAATAATGATGGATGGAGGCGTCATGAGAACTGCCATGTTAATAACGCCATGGTGAAGTGGAGATTGATGTGCGCGGACTCTTATGGCGGAGGGAGTGGAGTCCAGGGTGGAAAGAGGGGAGTGGAAGGGAGGTGGATTGGTGTGTGTATAGTGTAGCTTGTGTGAGGGTTATGTGGAGGTGATGTGGATGAGATATGTGGTGATGTGGAGATGAGATGGTGTGGTAATGATGTGGATGTGATGTGGAGTGAGCATTGAGTGGAGTTAGTCTTAAGATTGTATGTGGATTGTAGCGGTGATGTACAGTTGGAATGAGAGTGGAGTAGGAGTGGAGTAGGGATGAAGAGGAAGGTGAGGTGGAGTGAGGATGGAGTGAGCGGGTGACTCTTGAGGTGTATTGGTGGGGAAGGGGAGTGGAGTGGTGACAGGACACACAGGATAGCCTTGTTAACCTGTCCTCCTGAAGATTTTTTTTCCTCTTGAACGTCATATCAAGAAAGAGAAGAGAAAGAGAAAAAGATTATTCTCTAATTAGATTTTTTTTTCCTCTCTCAGTCTAATAGAGGGAACTTATTTTTTTTCTCTCTCCCTTTTCTTTTCTTTTCTTTTGTTCTCCCTCCACGTGTGAGTTTCCCGCGTTAATTCTGAGAGAAGTTTATAAATAACCTGCCTTAGTGCGTCAATAGTTGAGTTCGTTCATTTGTTCAACTTTACACAATTACACAATCATCTCATTTGAGCCGCGAGTGTGTGCTTCACGTGTTCAATAAACTGTAATTGATAACATAACGTGATGGATCATTCTTCCTTTGTTCCACATTAGGAGGTGGGTGGTGGCAGGTCACATTTATAACATTACCATTCAACTCAACGTCACACATCCATAAACTGGTAAAGTATTAGTTATTCAAAGTAGCATAAATCAAGTAGTGATGTCCCCAGCAAAGCCTCCTGACATAGCCTTCAACCCTTCCTCCAGCCGTCACTTTCAGCTTACAGACGGAAACAATGACGCAGACATAAGCCCACAGACCAAGCAGTCAACTTAGGATTACAACTCATGAAAGAAATGCATCCCTTAGGACACCAGTTACGAAAGACGATTATCCTTTGATTCATATATCTTGATTCTATCTTGGTACAGTCAATGTTGGCAAAGTGAGGACAGGAGCGCTGAGAGGGGAAGACCTGGTAGGGAAAAATCTCGTTTACTATCCGCCTGAGTCTCAGCTTTATTGGACAGCAGGAGGGCCCCGTGTGCGTCTAGCGGATAGTATACATGGACCTGGAATGACGCACACGCAGGCATACAAGCTCAAAGTTACGTCCCCATAGATATGTGCGTGCGCCAGTGTCGTGTCGAGGCGAGAACGAAAACAATTCATGTAAACAAATATGTGAAACTGTGTGTGTGTGTGTGTATGTGTGTGTGTGTGTGTGTGTGTGTGTGTGTGTGTGTGTGTGTGTGTGTGTGTGTGTGTGTGTGTGTGTGTGTGTGTAAAAGGTCAAATAGGTAGATAACACGATAAATGTAGATATCTTGCCATTGAAACAAACCCACACACCCACACACACACACACACACACACACACACACACACACACACACACACACACACACACACACGCGCGATCTTCCCGATAATATTCACGTAATTCGTAATATAATCACAACACGTTCAGCCTAAAAATCATGGTATTGATAAAAATATTTCCTTCCACTCCTGCAATTCCTATGTCGGTACCTACACCTCCTCCTCCTCCTCCTCCTCTTCTTTTCCTCCTCCTCCTCCTCCTTCTCCTCCTCCTCCTCCTCCTTCTCCTCCTTCTCCTCCCCCTCCTCCTCCTCCTCCTCCTCCTCCTCCTTCTCCTCCTCCTCCTCCTCCTCCTCCTCCTCCTCCTCCTCCTCCTCCTTCCCTTATTGTCAGCTGGTGCGAGACTTATTACAACCATGTGTTCCGTTTTTCCCTTCCACCTTGTTCGGTTCCCCGCGGCGGCTGTCTGGCAAGGTTTAATTGCCTTGTTATTTGTCTCCCAGAAAATTTGCATCGGCTCTGTTCCCGACGGGGTCCCTCGCTCGCCCGGGCAAAAGTGTGCACCTGTGGTATAATTGGATCATATGCGTTTATTGTCGAGCCGTAAACTGGGGGATAGATATTTTGAGCGCACTCGCCTGCTAAGGGGAAGAGTTTAAAGGGGTTTGGGGGGAAGAGAGGGAGGAAGGCGGTTTTGGACGAGTTTCACCGAGCTTAAAACTCGTCATGCGGGTAGGACACGCTTCACTTCACTGCCTAAGGACTGCTTCCACTCCTGTTTGAGTTCTTGTGATGGATCTTTTCTTCCTCACCACTCCTCCTCCCCACACAAGTACCTCCCCAGACATCCCCCCACCGCCAAGACACTCCCCCATCCACCCACCACTACCACAATACTTACACCCACTGGAATACCTGGTCACCTTTCACCTTCACACAGGTACACCCTCACTTCCCTTCCCTAATGTAACGTACCAACAACCTCACGCAATACACCTTTCCCAAACCAGTAACCTCAACCCCCTAGGCGATTCACGCTGGAGTGGGGGCGGGGAG
>JAPQNM010000040.1:2220152-2225152 GCA_029783475.1 Metacarcinus magister
ACTACTACTACTACTACCACTACTACTACTACTACTACTACTACTACACACGTTTTCTTTTTGTTTACTCATGATTTGAGAATTAACCAAGAACTAAAGAATTTGATAATGTCTTCCTGTTACATTTGCTGATTATCCTTATATTTTTTTAATCTCTTCATAATAACAATAATAATAATAATAATTGAAACAGATATTTGATTTTTAAAAGAAACCCGACTCATAGATAGATAGATATATAGGAAGGGAAATATATAGAGTGGAAGGCAGCAGTGAGGTCAAGGGTTGAGTAATAAACGTCACGAAATAATGTAAATATTTGTTAACTCCTGCAATTGTAAAAGTCGTCGGGAAATGTAATGAAATTTTGCGTTATTGCACTCGGTCGACGGAAACAAGTGAACGTAACATAGACCGGCAAGTTGTATTTGTAGTGATGCCAATGAACAAGGATGGAAATAGAAGAATATGAAGTGATGCAATACATGACCAGGCAAGGGTGTGGATCTTTTACATTATTTTGAGCGGTGTGTGCGTGTGTGTGTGTGTGTGTGTGTGTGTGTGTGTGTGTGTGTGTGTGTGTGTGTGTGTGTGTGTGTGTGTGTGTGTGTGTGTGTGTGTATCTTGTATCTTATATATAGAGGTCAAAAAAATGTATAGATAGATATTGTATATACTCACTATTAGGACGTTTTCAAGATGCAATGACAAACAATCCAAGTTCAAAATCTACACCAGTACATTTTTAAATTAGATGTATCCCAAACACCTTCACCTTGCCTTCACGCCAGGTAGGAGTAATATGTTGAGCCAAGGTGAAGCTAAGAGACATACAGTAATTCTACACCTCGCCGTAGCAACCACAAGGTAAAGGGGAAGACGCCTTACCTCGTGAAACTAAGCCACCTGTATCACTTAGCCTGCCACTGTATACCTTTCCTAGTCCCTCCACATACAATATACAGCGTTAGAAGGGATGAACGGCGTGATAAGATGAGCGCCGTTTACCCTAAGAGAAGATGGACGGATTCGTAGGTAAAAAAAACAAGGCTCTACAATATGCTCCCTGGCAACGGGTTTACAATATCAAAACATCCCACACTCACAGCTGCCTTTGTGTTACGTGTGTAGGTTGTCCGTTGAATACTTTTGTTACTTATTTGTGATTACTTAACTGGATGCGTCGCTCCCAGCACTGTATATCCTCTCAATGATCGTATATATGTATTGGTGTGGAAGTGAAGGAAACATCAGTACCATATTTCATCTTATTTTTCAGTTGACGCGAAGAAAAACAAGTTAGATGAGAAGTCAAACGGGAGAGTGTGAGATTGTAAGGAAATAACGTCAGAAAATGTGGGTTTTTAGTATCACGATAAATGTAATAATGGTATGTGTGTGTGTGTGTGTGTGTGTGTGTGTGTGGGTGTGTGTGTGTGTGTGTGTGTGTGTGTGTGTGTGTGTGTGTGTGTGTGTGTGTGTGTGTGTGTGTGTGTGTGTGTGTGTGTTTTCCTCCTATTCCTCCTTTTTTTATATATATATATATATATATATACTACAAAGATCCAACCCTTCAAAGTAATCTCACATGATAACTTGAAGTGTTTCCTGGACGTGATTACTCAACTTTCATATCGTAAAGCAATCTATAGATGAGTGAGGTTACAACAGCCACGTATTTGTTCAATGTCAACAGTATATCTTATTTCACGAACGTTACAGAGAGAGAAAGAGAGAAAGAGAGAGAGAGAGAGAGAGAGAGAGAGAGAGAGAGAGAGAGAGAGAGAGAGAGAGAGAGAGAGAGAGAGAGAGAGAAAGGCCAAATGCTACCCAAGTGATCGCCAAGCTCTAGAAAAGAAACGAAATCCTCAAAGGGGGGCGGGAGAGAGGGAGAGAGGGAGAGAGGGAGAGAGGGAGAGAGAGAGAGAGGCTTACCAACAAAACAACAGCTTCTGAATCGCATGAGTCTTACCTTCCTTCTTCCCCCCCTCCCTCCTTCCCTCCCTTCCCTCCTTCCCTCCCTCCCTGGTTCACCAAAACAACATTTACAAAACACCAATTTGGGTTAAGGATCAACTACTCTCCTTTCATCCTCCTCGGTGTGATCCCTTCGAATTCACTCCACCAAAGGGACGATTCAAGACGGAGCGTAGGATCACTCAGAATCACCCTCGTACTCAACGCTACAACCTAACCACCCGTGCAAGGAAGGATTCGGCTCCTCCATGCATCCCTATGTCCTTCATCCTCCTACACACATCCTACACACATTCATAATTTGAGATGATGTTTAGGTGTTAATGCTCTTTATATGTATTTTTACTCCATTTGCTTTTTAGTTGTGTATTCATATTTACTCACCAATCCAAGGTAGCTAATCCATATATACCTTACAAGCTAATCCACCTTATACCAGACACCACCTCTATCCTATCCTATCCTATCCATTCACACAACATCCTTTCCATTCTAACCATAAGCCACAAGGGACACCACATTCACTGCTACTCTAACTATTTTTACACCACCATCACCATCACCACCACCACCACTACTATACACTACCAATATTTTACAACACATGTCACCACCACATCACAACCACACCATTATCGCAGCGAGCTACACCTACCTGCCTGCCTGCCTACCTACCTACCTACCTACCTACCTTCAGTTCGCCGCAGCCTCCCAAAAAACTAAATAAAACACGAGAGGTTTACGCCACCCAACTATGTCCCCGCCTAACGCTGGTAGTAATAACTCGCCCGGAAAATAGTCCACGGAAAAAAGTTAGAAATATATAAAATAAATAAAAAAAATAAAAATAAATAAAAAATAATAAAAAATGAAAAAAAAAGTAGTTTGGATCAAAGTGTATTTTTTATTTTTTTATTATATTCCATTTTTCAAGTGTGTGTGTTCTAGGGTTTTGGGGGGTTTTTTTCTTCTTTTTTTTTGTATTGGTGGTGGTGGTGGTGGTGGTGGTGGTGGTGGTGGTGGTGGTGGTGGTGGTGGTGGTGGTGGTGGTGCCTTGGTTCCAACAGTCCAGGATTTGTCTTATTGGCTGCTGACTACGACGACTGGAATCTCTTTGGTATTGTCCGATGGAAAAAGAAAATACAACTCTCTCTTTCTCTCTCTTTCTCTCTCTCTCTCTCTCTCTCTCTCTCTCTCTCTCTCTCTCTCTCTCTCTCTCTCTCTCTCTCTCTCTCTCTCTCTCTCTCTCTCTCTCAGCTTGGTACACACGCTGCTGTTTCTCCTTCGTGAATAGAGTAACCGATCTCAATGACTCTCAACATGAAGTCCTTTTGCCCGGACACCACACAGAGAGAGAGAGAAAGAGAAAGAGAGAGAAAGAGAAAAAGAGTCCTTGGTAAGTTAACCCCTTCAACCAGCACGTTTCCTCTCCACTTCACTCCATTCGTGCAGGAAACTAATGAGTACAGCTTTCTTATAATTATTAGAAAGAGCAGAGATTTTACCGCTTTTTTTACTTTTTTTTCCATTTTTCTCTCACTTTTCTAGCCTGTGAGTTGGGTCGTGAAGCAGGTGAGATGAGGAGGAAGAAAAATTATCCTTCCTGAAGTCAAATTCGGGAGGCGGATCTGACAGGCCAATCCTCTTCACGTGGGGTAAAGGAGGACCTCGATATTACCTGCGCAACGTCAGCAATATCAGCTTTCAATACCAACGGAATACGACCGGTCACAGAGGCACCTTTACCCCGGCCTGATGAGGAAATAGTCGTCACTGAACTCAGCACCGAAAACACCGCCAGAAAAAGGTAAAAAAGGAGTAAAAAGAGGAGGAGGACGATGATGAAGGAAAGAATATTCAGAAGAAGAAAAGGAGGAAGAGGATGTATCAGGTATATAGTTCCAGTAAGTATTAATGTATGTTCTTACCCTGTTACTACCCGTGCATTTTTTACTGACACACCCTTTACTCTCAAGTCAGTCTTTGTGTTTGAGTGGCGTCGCTCTGTCTGAACTTTACCTTTCTGAAGTGTTCTCTAGTGCATAATGTAAGACGTGTAGCGAGGCACTGTACGACTGAATGTTCCTCTGTTTGATGAATAGTGTGTTACGTTATTGACGGCAGTTAGTATGTCATGGTAAATTCTTCTCATGACAGGTTAGGTCAACGTTAACAGTGATTTTCTTCTTTGTTTTCTTTTTTCGTGTGTGTGTTTGTGTCAGTGGATCGCGTGTCAGGATGAGGCAATGTGGTGCGCATCTACCTAAGTATCTCCTCCACTAAACACGATACTCTGCGTGCTATTTCTTTTGTGTGTGTGTTTTTTTTTCCGGGCCGAGTTAGAACAAATATTAGAATGAGAACAATATCGACGTCAATGTCAATTTATGTTCCACGAAGGTATTTCCGATACGCCCCGATAATCTGAGTTGCGTGAGAGAAATTATTGATGTGTGTCGTTTTCCGATGCGACTAGATTAATGCCACACTCCACACGACACTCCATCCCTCCACACACACGCACACACACACACACACATACTCATCACCTTCAACACATACTTAACACAAGCACATCACTCCACCTCTTTGAACACCCCGACCACACCCTGTCCTTGCCTTACACCTTCCACCTTCTCTACACTAATTGCTGCTCCACTCGGCACCCAACGCCCTTTAATTATCACCTCTTAAAAATAATGAAATCCAAGAAAATGAAGAGGGTCGGCCAGACATCGTGTTTGTCCCAATATCTCCATGGAAGAGGAGGAGGAGAAGGAGGAGGAGGAGGAGGGGGGAAGGAATGAGGGGAAAGCTGTGTGTTTCAAGGGTTTAGTGGGGGGGGGGAGCTGTTCTTGGTAAGAGGAGGGTCAGGAGGGTGTATGAGGAAAACGGAAAAAACTATGTAACCATCCAAGAGGAAAAAGTGGTTTAGCTTAGAATGGGAAAAGTGTGCGGCACGAAGGGGAGAAGGGATGGTTAAGGGATAAGGGAGAGGGGAAATAAAGGTAGAAAGGAAAAAA
>JAPQNM010000040.1:2227652-2232652 GCA_029783475.1 Metacarcinus magister
TATATATATATATATATATATATATATATATATATATAGATAGATAGATAGATAGATAGATAGAAAAATAGATAGATAGATTGAGAAAAATAAAAATAAAAATAGAGATTCCAGTGTTTCTATAAGCTTCCCCAAAATTTACCAGAGTGCGCGTGGGCGGCTCTGCATGAATCGTTAAGTATAAAAAAATAAAAAAATAAAAAATAAAAGAAGTGCTTCTAAAATGCAAAATAAATAGGTGATTGCATTCATTAGTGTTCCCAGTGGCTTGGGCAGCGTTCAGGTAAGCAGGCCTGAGTGTGTACCTCCAGTTTAACAGCAATCACGTGTGTATTTCAAGCTGAGGGAGATTCAACATGCTCTGCCTACATGCAACATACCTTTACAAAGCACCTTGGCCACCCTCCACCCTGTCCACACACTAACAAGGCCGCCATAACGCATTAAAAGTGGAACGCCTCTCTTTGACTCGCCCTCGTCCGGGAATGTGCGCTAAATTAAAGCTGCGACCTCCGCCTTGGAATGGAAAGTGTGCCTGTTAGGGGCGTGGACTGCAGCAGCTCAGACTGCCTCGTAAACCTCCCACACACTGCTCCGCTAACCTCAATAAAACCTTCCTTTTCATACATTTATTCCTTCTCTCACGTGGCGCAGAAATCTTATATAAATGAGAACTCAACGTGATATTAAACTCGGTGACACTTCTCCGCCTCCGCCTCCGCCTCCGCCTCTTCCTCCTCCTCCTCCTCCTCCTCCTCCTCCTCCTCCTCCTCCTCCTGCTGCTGCTTGTGACGGCGACGATCCTTGACTAGTGCGGAGGTTGAGCTGGAGGAGAATGCGGCGGCGGCTTAGAGTGCGTGAAGGGCGTATGCGTAATTACGATGCCTTTGTGACACCACGAAGGCCCATCGAGGTATCGCGTTGTCTGTGAGGTTAAAGGGTGAGCGTTACTTTTATTACTGCGTGTTTCACCTTTACGTACGTGTGTGTGTGTGTGTGTGTGTGTGTGTGTGTGTGTGTGTGTGTGTGTGTGTGTGTGTGTGTGTGTGTGTGTGTGTGTGTGTGTGTGTGTGTGTGTGTGTGTGTGTAAGCGAGCGAGCTAGTGATCCCGTGCCAGTAATAGACGTAATTAAACTTCCCGAGAGGAGGAGAAAGAGAGAGTAAAAGAGAGAGAGAGAGAGAGAGAGAGAGAGAGAGAGAGAGAGAGAGAGAGAGAGAGAGAGAGAGAGAGAGAGAGAGAGAGAGAATACAGTGGTAAAGTCTGCGACAACATGTAACAAACAGGAATTGAACACTTCATACTGCAAAACATACACACACACAAACAAAAACACTAAAAACACAAACACAAACACAAACACACACACACACACACACACACACACACACACACACACACACACACACACACACACACACACACACACACACACACACATAATAACTTCAAAGAAAACAAGAAGACAAAAGAACGGGAAAAAAATAAATAAATCAACATTTCATTACCATCTACCGCCCTTCCCTTTCCCTTCCCTTCCCTTCCCTTCCCTTCTCTTCCCTTTCTTGGTCAGCGCTAAGCCTTCAGGAGCGAGGACAGAAATAGTCATCCACCTTCTTTTCCCAGAGTTTCATTGTGGCAGCGTCAGTCTAGCCACTCAAGGGACGGTATACATCAGAGGGACAAGAGCCACCATTGAGGATCTGCCAAAGCTCCAGGAAGCGTCTCCAGCCCACCGCGATTTATGTATGAGGGAAGGAATGGGTTGGGCGGCCGGGCAGAGCAGGGCAGAGCAGGGCAGAGAGATTCATGAAGGAAAATGTAAGATTGATATTCTAAGAGGAGACGAAAGGAGATGAGAGGCGAAGGTTGGAGAGAAGGAAGAGAGATGGGACTAGGGAAGAAAGAGGAGAGGGCAGGAGAGAGAAGAGGCAAAGGGGAGGTGAAGAAGAAAAAGTGCAATGGGTTGGAAGGAGGGGAAAGGGGGAAGGGAGAGAGAGAGAGGAGAGAGAGAGAGAGAGAGAGAGAGAGAGAGAGAGAGAGAGAGAGAGAGAGAGAGAGAGAGAGAGAGAGAGAGAGAGAGAGAGAAATAAACAAAACGTGAAGATAAAAAAAAGGAGGAGTAAGATCACTAAAAAACAAAGCTATGTCCTCACATCACACACAAACACACAAACAAACACACACACATACAAAAAAAAAAAAACATCCAGAGGTATCAAACAATAATCAAAACAAACAAACAAAACCAAACAAAACCTTACCAGACACTCGATCAAAACACAGAAAAAGAAAAAAAACAGGACATTATACTTGTTTCCCCCTTACGCACCTCATTACTTTCCCCCTTGTCCTAATACCTCCCTTGGAACCTTGTACACACACACACTCACGGACAACACGAAGGGACACGACGACTTAATCAAAGAACAGAAGGAGGCGAGAGGCGGGTTGAGACCTTACTAAACCCTAATTCAGGACACTCAGCCACGCAACACAATACCCGGAAGAACGCAAGTGTGAATACCTATGTCTAAGTATGTCTGTGTGTGTGTGTATCGGGTCAACTCTTACCCTTTATGCCTTCCTTCCTTCCTTCTTTCCTTCCTTCTTTCTCTCTCCACTGGCAAAGAAGCAGTGACGAAACTCCATTAGAGAGACAAATTAGGTTCTTCGTTGCCTTAATAAGAAAGCAGTAACGTGCTAAGTGCTCATTAAGGACACTAACTACTAACTACTCCGCTAACTACTCCGCCACTCACTATTCTACTCCTTCCCTTCTACCTTAAGCATCATTAGATTCCCTTATATTTCCTCCGTGATAATCTGATTCATTAGTAAGTGCCTTCTCTCGTAAACATGTAATAATATCTCTCTCTCTCTCTCTCTCTCTCTCTCTCTCTCTCTCTCTCTCTCTCTCTCTCTCTCTCTCTCATTCTCTCATCTCTCTCTCTCTCTCTCTCTCTCTCTCTCTCTCTCTCTCTCTCTCTCTCTCTCTCTCTCTCTCTCTCTCTCTCTCTCTCTCTCTCTCTCTCTCTCTCCTCTCTCTCTCTCTCTCTCTCTCTCTCTCTCTCTCTCTCTCTCTCTCTCTCTCTCTTTCTCTCCAAAAGGAAGCAAAAGACGGAGAAGGAAAGGTTAAAAGGAGGAGGATGAGGAGGAGGAGAAAGAGGAGGAGGAGAAAGAGGAGGGAAGGAAGAATGAAAAGCGAGATAACCAAGATGTGAGAACTGAAAAAAGCAAATGCAGTGGGAGGACAGGAAGGAGGAAGGAGGAAGAGAGGAAGATAGGAAGAGAGGAAGAGAGGAAGAGAGGAAGAGAGGAAGAGAGGAAGAGAGAAAGATAGGAAGAGAGGAAGAGAGGAAGAGAGAAAGATAGGAAGAGAGAACATGCCAAAGTTCCTAATGAATACTAAACAGGAGAGGTAGAAACGAGGTGCAAAAAAAATCAAAGTTCAGAAAAATACATCTCTCATAAAAAGTCGATAATCACCTTTTATGTTCAGTACATCACCAGCATTATTAATTAACTTGAATCATATTTTCTTTAACTAAACGAGAGAGAGAGAGAGAGAGAGAGAGAGAGAGAGAGAGAGAGAGAGAGAGAGAGAGAGAGAGAGAGAGAGAGAGAGAGAGAAACAGACACACAGACACACAGACAGATATTACAAGAGACATTCCCCTTCATGTTTAATCACCGTTCATCACTTTACACAATCGACAGTTTAATTTTTTCCTCACCACACTTGTCACCTGTCACTAATTACTTGCTAACTCACCGGCTCATCACAGGTAAGTGTCGGTAATCAGGTGCATCAATGACCCCTTAAAACGACCTGAATTATTGACGACAAACAACTGACATAGACGCAGCGGCCGGGACAATGTCGGGGCAACGCACTTTGATATCCTTGCATTGACTTTCTTATCATTTTCTAATACCTTCTCCCGTGCGTTGCTTTGTTATGTTACATTCTATCAACACCAATGACTCTGTTTGTGTCTGATATACCATCTTATTTTTCTATTCCTTCCCTTAAATGCGGTTAGAGTTATGCAGGAAGGTATGTGCTAATACAGGGAAGGTAAAGGAAGGTTGAGGGTAAGGAATGAATACCTACAGTAACACATTGGAGTTATAAGTCTAAACTGCATCACCTGAACATTCAAGTAGCAATATTCACTTCTACTGTAGCCTCTCCCTTGGATATTTCTTAAGTCGTTTCTCCTGCAGGTAAAAGGGAAGGAGAAGAATGGCGCACAAAAGATAAAACAGATGAGAAGGACAAACAAGGGAGAAAGGACGTGAGTAAAAAAAGCTGAGAGGGAGGAGAGGGATAGAGAGGGATGGGAGAGGGAGGGAGAAGGGAGGGAGAATGCAGTGTGTGTGAGATGAAATGTGACAAGAAAAAGGATGAATTCTGTGAAAGGCATGAAGAACTTGTGTACACTAACTCCATGGGTGTGTGTGTGTGTGTGTGTGTGTGTGTGTGTGTGTGTGTGTGTGTGTGTGTGTGTGTGTGTGTGTGTGTGTGTGTGTGTGTGTGTGTGTGTGTGTGTGTGTGTGTGTGTGTTTGTATTTCGCAAAGAGAACGATGACAAGAAGGGTGATAAAAGAAGACAAAGTGAGAGTAAAGTGAATTTCTGAAAAGTTCATAAACAACAACAAAAATAAAAGGAGAGAGAGAGAGAGAGAGAGAGAGAGAGAGAGAGAGAGAGAGAGAGAGAGAGAGAGAGAGAGAGAGAGAGAGAGAGAGAGAGAGAGAGAGAGAGAGAGAGAGAGAGAGAGAGAGAGAGAGAGAGAGAGAGAGAGAAAATACAAAAGGGAGAGAACCAATGGAACTCAGAAACAAACATAACACAGACACAAACACACACACAAACACACACATACAAACAAACAGACACACACAAACAAACAGACACACAACCAACCTCTGTAATTCCGAGTGGGAGGAAGGAAAGGTGTTACATCTCACTTTGCACGCCCACTAATGATTCCAATT
>JAPQNM010000040.1:2237652-2240152 GCA_029783475.1 Metacarcinus magister
CCTCACGTTGTTTTGAGGGCAAGTCTCGCAAGTCTCTGTAAGTATGGCAAGCATCCCCCTAAGACACTGTTTATCCTTCTCTCGTCCTTGCAGGCTTAATTAACTCACCGCGTCTGTTTACGAGCCCGCTGCTGCTACTGCTGCTTGATACGATTAAATATTGGCTTTGTGGGAAGGGAGGATGCACCTACGCTCATACGCACGCGCACAAACACACATACACCCTCTCACCCTAAACACATACACACACTTACACAAACACAGACAAACACACGGTGATCAACAGTAGGATATACACACGCATCCCTCCAGAATAATTGTCTGGTTTAATTTAGATTCAGAAAAAGATGAAAAAAGAAAAGAAAAAAGAAAAAGAAAAAGTAAATGAGAGAGAGAGAACACGAGGCCGTACAAAGTGAATCACACGACTTGGCGAGGCATTTACCGGCGCCTCTCATTCCAGAACCTGCCCTTGAGGGGGAAGAAATTACACGGACCATCATGAGTAAAGAGGAAGAGGAAGAGGAAGAGGAAAATGTATGAGAATAACAAGTTCCCTCACATGCTAACTTGACCCTTTCACTTCCTCCTCCTTCTCCCCTTCCCCCTCCCCTTCCTCCTCCTCCTCCTCCTCCTCCTCCTGCTTCCAAGACCTGCCGTTCCTCACCACAGAAACCCCAGCGAGGTCATTATAGAATCTGGTATTGATAAGTCGTACGTCGCCTTGCTAATGATACCACACCACCACAACGACGCCCCATCCACCTCACCTGACTTACGCAGTTCAACTAAGTGGCCTTCACACACACACGCACACACGCACACACACACACACACACACACACACACACACACACACACACACACACCAATTTTCCCTCATAATTTCCAACAACTTCAAGGCAAATTAATTACAAGGGAGAGTTTCTGGGACCTTCGTTAAACTCCTACAGTGTTGTACGAGGTGTCTTTAGAAGGTAGGAGAAGGATGGTCTTGTGTGGGGCTAGAATTCCTCTCTCTCACTCTCTCTTTCTCACTCTCTCTCTTTCTCTTTCTCTCTCCTAGCTGCCGTAGTCGAGCAAAGTGCAAGAGGTGAATCGGCTGCTGCTCTTTAGACCTGCTGGGGGATGTAGAGCGGGGAAGGTTTTAGCGAGAGGGGGACTGAGACGGGTCACTGCATCTTTTTCAGTCCGTTCGTCCGTGCGTACGTCAGAGTGTGTGCGTGCGTGTGCGTGTGTGTGTGTGTGTGTGTGTATGTGTGTGTGTGTGTGTGTGTGTGTGTGTGTGTGTGTGTGTGTGCGTGTGTGTGTGTGTGTAAGTCTGTGTTGCGTACAGTTTAAGTCCTTACCACCACACGTCAAAAACAAGATTTCCTGTTTTATTTTTTTTCTTCTTCCTTCGTCGACATAAATAAAAATATATAGGTCAGGAAACTGGGAGTGAAGAAAGAAAAATTGTATGTTGCTGCTCTACACAGGGAAACTAAAGAGGGTGATGTGTGTGTTAGGGGGGGGGGAGGGCAGTACCGTTTGACTTTATGTTGCTCTTGTTTTCAAAGTACACGAATGAAAGAGAGAGAGTGAGAGAGAGAGAGAGAGAGAGAGAGAGAGAGAGAGAGAGAGAGAGAGAGAGAGAGAGAGAGAGAGACAGAGAGAGAGAGAGAGAGAGAGAGAGAATGAAAAATAAAATAGTGGTAGGAAGGAAACTAATTGTCATCAAAGGAGAGGAAAGAATAAAGGATGCTGTTATCTCTTCCTCCTCCTCCTCCTCCTCCTCCTCCTCCTCCTCCTCCTCCTCCTTCCTTTGTCTTTACTAACCCCCGTTCTGCTAGTGTACTTTATCACAAACAACCTCGGAAGGGCTAACAGGTGTACTACTCTTTGTTCTTCCTTTGTGTTCCTTTGTGTTTGTCCTCCTACATCACTACCACCGTCATCACCACCATCAAATAACAATAAAAACCTGTATTTACCTAATGCTTCGTGTTGCATGTTGCTTTAACTTGCAAGAAATGAAGAGGTAAGTATGCATGAACTACACTCATTCTTTACCTTCTTTACCTTCCACTCACAGCTCATTTACCTAAAGCTCCCTTCACCCACCCTCCCTCCCTCCCTCCCTTTACCTACCTCCCCGCCTCTGCCCCGCCCCGCCCCGCCCTCCCTTGGAAAGATCAACCACCTCCATTTAAATCTCCTCAGTATCCTTCTATTTCTCGTGTTCATCGTTTTCCTTACCTTTACCTCGCCTTCCTTTTCCCTTCCTGACACACCCTTTCCTGCCTTCCACTTTCCTCCCCTTTTTGGTCTCTCCCTCTTTCTCCGATGCTCTTCTTTTATTTTTGTTCATGGTATCTCCTATTTCCTCCCTTCCACGTTTCTATCTCCCAGGCTATCACTCATTCTGCCCCATCACTTTTTTCTTTCTATAATCTCTGACCCTTCTCACTCGCCTACCTTTTTCCTTTCCCCATGTCCTACTTCCAATATTTTTCTGTTT
>JAPQNM010000040.1:2245152-2252652 GCA_029783475.1 Metacarcinus magister
CGACTACGACTAGTCATCAACAATCCAAATAACATTACGTGATACACACCTCACGGACTGCAACTCTTGCTACAATATAACATAAAAAAACCTACCAAATTCCAAGGACTTTCATCAAATCAATATAAAATGTTCCCAAAGTTACAATGGGAAATAAAGAAAGATAATTCTTTTTTTTGGGTGGTTTGATTCTCGTAATGTCTCTGAATACTCTCAGAAGCACGCCAACAGAGCAAACGAGATCCTGGCCTCCCTTCTAAACCAGTAAAATTCGATATAGACGACGAAAAAAAGTTCCCAATTATGCATACATCGTTTACACACTAAATGGAAGAGTTAACGCAATTTTAATCCCTCTAAATCACTTTGGAAATTACATTGAACAATTTGCATTCTCGCACTCATCCTGCATCATACAACACCGCATCAAACACGCCTAAGATACACCTCACCTGTCTGCTAATCATCGTTCAC
This sequence comes from Metacarcinus magister, assembly GCA_029783475.1. Taxonomy (NCBI): domain Eukaryota; kingdom Metazoa; phylum Arthropoda; class Malacostraca; order Decapoda; family Cancridae; genus Metacarcinus; species Metacarcinus magister. Next base: position 2,245,627 of record JAPQNM010000040.1, read on the forward strand.
GCCTCATACACAGTCACACATATCTATTCATCAACGCTCGCGGCATGCACGGCCTCCGGGACCTGCCAAGGACAAGGGATGTATTATAGTGTTCCCAGTCCCAAAGCCCCTTCACGCAGCGACGCCTCAGGTTATTCAGGCCTTAAGCGATGCGAGGAGGAGTTTCCACATGCATATGCTTACATTGAAGCAAAAGAAAAAGTGCAACGAAAAAATCTATTCCCTAGTTGTTCCAAGAAGGATTTAGGCCCCAAGAGGAAGAGCCTCAGTTTAACAGAGTTCCTGGTCCGCTGGGTCTCCAGGCCTCTGACTTAATTATCACGTCCGCCACACAGTTGTTCATCTGGAAGACACTAATTAAGGAGAGCTAATTACAGGTTGATACAGACGGCAGCCTCCCGAGAATGGTGTGTTTGGCCCGGAAACACAGACAGGCACACGATCAGGGTTACAGGTGTTGTGGCGCAGGACAGGTGTTGTGAGGGAGAACAGGTGCGATGAAAAAGCAAATACGATACAAAACAACTTCAAATCGAACACAACACAACACAACACAACACAACACAACACAACACAACACAACACAACACAACACAACACAACACAACACAACACAACACAACACAACACAACACAACACAACACAACACAACACAACACAACACAGCACAACACAACACAACACAACACAACACAACACAACACAACACAACACAACACAACACAGCACAACACAACACAACACAACACAACACAACACAACACAACACAACACAACACAACACAACACAACACAACACAACACAACACAACACAACACAACACAGCACAACACAACACAACACAACACAACACAGCACAACACAACACAACACAACACAACACAGCACAACACAACACAACACAACACAACACAACACAACACAACACAACACAACACAACACAACACAACACAACACAACACAACACAACACAACACAACACAACACAACACAACACAATACAATACAATGCAATACGGTAACAGTAATATAGTGATACAATACAATAACAGGAATACGTAGTGAACTGAGGGAAGAGAAGAAAAGAAAAGGAAGAAGGAAGGAAAAAAAGTAAGGGAAGAGTAAGAATGACTGACGAGAAGAAAAGAAAAACTCAGTCTGTTAATGGAATTGACTGGAAATAAAAAATGTCCCCCCCCCCTTCTGTACCTTCCCCTCACCCACTCCCCTCGCCCACTCCACTCGCACACTCCCTTCACCCACTCCCTTCACCCACTCCCTTCACCCACTCCCCTCGCCCACTCCCCTCGCCCCGCCACCCAAGCCTCACAATGAGAGTGACTCTGGCTCGGGGCGACACGAGAGGCCCTAATGAGCTTTGATCAGTATTCAGAGTTTGCAAATTGTAACTTTTCCTCTCTCTCTCTCTCTCTCTCTCGCTCTCTCGCTCTCTCTCTCTCTCTCTGCTCTCGCTCTCTCTCTCTCTCTCTCTCTCTCTCTCTCTCTCTCTCTCTCTCCGCCACTGTTGGGTAAAGAGAGTCTTGTTTGGGTTGGCTTACCGTGTGAAGTAAGGGAAGAAAGGGGAAGGAAAGATAATGAAAAGAGAATGAAAGGAGGAAGACGAGGAGGAGGAGGAGGAGGAGGAGGAGGAGGAGGTAAGGTATGCTTCAGCTATCTACATATGTGACTGGAATCTGTAGACTTGGAATAACTTAAACTGGATCCAGAATGAAAACTGGAATAGTCTCATCCCTTCAACCCCAACACGATCATCAGAGACGTTTCACACAAGCCCAGACGATGACCACCACTTCGTACGTCCAATAACATTACTTACAACAACAACAAAATAATAATAATAATAATAATAATAATAAATAGATACATAAAAAAAAAGGGGTGAAATGATCGTTATATATTATACTCTCACCCATTCACTCACTCGTACAATACAATAAATTTACTCCCCAGTCCAATCCTCCCCATGAAAAAAAAATATATATATATACATAATTCACAGCGAGATATATTAATAAAGAGCATTGCATATAAAATGGTTGAAATATTACACCTATTACTTACTACTGAACCGTGATGAGGGGAGAGGATGATGGGTGCTATGGGGGGGGGGCGGGGTGGAGGGGAGGAGGGGATTGAAAAAAAAAAGAAGAGTGGGTGATAGGGAAAGATAATAGGAGAACCGAGAAAAAAGAGAGAGAATGGAAAGAAAAAAAAAGTAAAAAAAGTGAACAGAGAAAAAAAATTGGTATGGAAAGGAGGAAGTGGAGCTGGAAAGAGAGAGGGAAATGGAGGCTGATGAAGAGGCAAGAAAAAGAGGGGATAGAGAGGATGAAAGAATATTGATGTGGTATGAAGAGACGTGGTGAGGGGGAGGAAAGGACGGAAGGAAGGACATGGACAGATCAACATAGAGGTACATGGAGGAACATTTACAAAGGGAAAGGTTACAGTGGAGTGGCAACGAGTGAGTGGGACGAGAGATTCAAGCTTACCTGTGCCGATACACCTGTGTTTCTCGCCCACCTGCGTCATTAGTTGAGGGAAGGTATAGCCAGGTACGAAGGCTGAAGATGGTTGAAACTAACACAAAGCTGAAATGAAAGACCAGGATGATGAATAGAAGGATGAATTATACAAGCAAGATATTATGCATAAGAACATTAGAATATGATAATGGTCTGTGAAATGCTAGTCGACTTAAGCAAAATAGTTCATGTCTACGTAATACTCATCCCTTTTCCACAGACAGAAGTTTATCTTACTTGTTCAACGCGACTTTAGGAAGAGTAACTTGATATTTGGTGCGGAACGAAACTTGTAATACTGTTCAATAGTGATGTGTGTGTGTGTGTGTGTGTGTGTGTGTGTGTGTGTGTGTGTTGAGTTAAGTATGATCTACAAATAGTCTGTATCACACTCACTCTCTCTCTCTCTCTCTCTCTCTCTCTCTCTCTCTCTCTCTCTCTCTCTCTCTCTCTCATCATCTTCTCCTCTCTTTTCCTTCGTTCTCCTGCATCTCCTCCTCCTTCCACACCCAATACTACACACTCTTGTCACGCTATGAATGACAAAATACATTCCCCCCTTTTTTTCCCTTTTCCTAATCACTTATCGATTTTAGGACATGACCGAAGACCACCCTCCCCCATCCACTTTTTCTTCTTCCTCCTCTTCCTCTTCCTCTTCCTCTTCCTCTTCTTCTTCTTCTTCTTCTTTCTTCTGCTTTTTCTCATTGTCGTTCTCCTCCTCCTCCTCCTCCTCCTCCTCCTCCTCCTCGCCTCCAATGCAGTGTTGCCTGTGCAAAGTTTCACCAGATGAGCTGAATTTTTAAGGGTCTGGAAAGTGGATAGGAGTTTAGGATTCCGTGGCGACGACCGAGGCTGCTGCTGGGGATACTGGGCGAAGGAGGGAAGGCAGGAGGGAGGAAGGAGGAAGGAGGGAGAGGGAAGGAGGGCAGGAACAGAGGGAGGGAGGGAGGGAGAGGAAAGGAGAGCTGCTCGTGATATAAAAAAAAAATAAGGAAGGTAGGATGTTAGGGAGGAAAAGAAGTAATGGTAAAGAGAGTGAGAGAGAGAGAGAGAGAGAGAGAGAGAGAGAGAGAGAGAGAGAGAGAGAGAGAGAGAGAGAGAGAGAGAGAGAGAGAGAGAGAGAGAGAGAGAGAAATCTAAAGAAAAAGTATATATCTATGCTTCAATCTGCTTTCCCCAACAACCATGCCTCCATCTCAACGCTACGTCACTCGCTAGGGAAAACAAGAGACACACGACTGTTCCCTTGTCTTTGGCTGAGCATTGTGGGAGCACTGAGGCGATGATGCCACACGCCTCCACCACCACACGCCTCCACCTACATCCACGCCTCCACCTACATCCACGCCTCCACCTACATCCACGCCTCCACCTACATCCACGCCTTCTATCATCTCGTTTCCTCCATCAATTAAAAGACAAATCCAAGTAAGAGGAAGCAACAGCAGGAGCAGCAGCAGCAGTGAGAAGGAGGAGGAAGAGGTGTTAGAAATTTTTAGGCAAAGATTTAGTTCGGGTTTTTTTTTCCTCGTGGCCTCGCTTGCTTGAAAATAGTGGAAAATAAGGAAATAAAGCGAGAAGTGGCAACGCAATTTTCCCACTCGTTTTATGTTCATGGTTGCGGGTTGCGTGTGTATTTTTCACTCTCTGGGAGAAAATAAATAATTCTAAATTGTCCTCTTGGTTTCACGCCATTTTCAAAATTACCCTCATATGTTATGGAGGCTCGGATAGTTATTTTTCCTTTACTACTAAATTTTAGGAGTTATCTTAGAAAGCTAGTGATGTGTGTGTGTGTGTGTGTGTGTGTGTGTGTGTGTGTGTGTGTGTGTGTGTGTGTGTGTGTGTGTGTGTGTGTGTGTGTGTGTGTGTGTGTAGCAAGCACATACTCAGCAGTGACGAAGATGAGTGTAGGAAACCATTGGTCATACATTATTCTCTCTCTCTCTCTCTCTCGCTCTCTCTCTCGCTCTCTCGCTCTCTCTCTCTCTCTCTCTCTCTCTCTCTCTCTCTCTCTCTCTCTCTCTCTCTCTCTCTCTCTCTCTCTCTCTCTCTCTCTCTCGTCCCATCAGCTTCACTTCCTCTGTCTAATAAGTTTCACAAGAATTATTATCTCGACACGTTTGCTTCGTTCCAATGCTTCACTCACTCTCCCCTGCCAGCCTGCCTCCTTTCCCCTGCCGCCCTGCCTCACCTCATGTGTAAGTATGCCTCATTATCCCCTTGTCACCCTGTTTTCTTGCCCTCCCTGTCAGTTTACCACCTTTACTCTTTGCCTGTCTATCTTTTCCTCCCTGTCACTTTATACTATTTCTCCCTGTTACCCTGTCGCCCAACCTCCTCGTCCCCTGTAAGTGTACCTCCTTGCCTCCCTTGCCTCCCTGCCAGCCTACCACTCCAGCTCACGCCAGCCACCTTGCACGCGACGCCAGTGCTCTCCTTTCACAAGTTGGAGTCATCTTACTTTAAATCCTTCACCCTAAAATAATTAATGTTCCTTGCTCATATTCTCCTCCCTCTCTCCCTCCCTTCCTCTCTCTCTCTCTCTCTCTCCTTCCCTCCTCTTCATCTCCCGTTTCTCATTCCTTCCTCCTGCCTTCTCACCTCACCGTAGCCTTCCACACTCCACCCCACAAGGTCATGGGAGGGTGTGGATAAAGGGCATAAGACTGACTGTGATTGGAAATGGTGTGGAATAAATGGAGTAGTTGCAAGTGTAATAATTATCTTCATTGTAATGATATTGAGTTATTAATATGATTTTCTTTTGTTTTTTTGCCATACCACAACTATTGAATTAGTATCAGTTATCACCTTCATATCTACACACACGTATATACACACACACACACACACACACACACACACACACACAGCCACCCTCACCCCTCCAGGCCTACATGACATACAGATGAGTGCCTTCCCACTCTTGCACTTTCCCAGGCATTGCAATCCCTTCCCACGGCCTATCGCTCGTGGTACCTCCCCCTCGACACACCCCACGCCTCTCCCACGCCCCCAAACACCTCTCAACGTAACAATTTCCTCGCCACACTGGTCTGGAAAATGACCTTCACCATACCACCAGTCACTCCCGTATTTGTTTTTTCCCTTTCTTTCCCTCCTTCCCTCCTTTCCCCTCTCCCTGGCTCACTCTCACTCTCTCTCTCTCTCACTCTCTTTCACTCCATCAATTCCTTCTTCCCACCCGTCGTCTAGCACCTCCTTCACCTTCTTCTGTGACTCACTCTCGTCTCTTCCTTCCTTCCTTCACTTTCTTTCTTCCTTCCTTCTTACTTTCTTTCCTTTTCCACAAGCTCTTTCTTTATTTACTTCCGTTACTTCCTTCCTGTATGCGTCACATTCTCTCTCTCTCTCTCTCTCTCTCTCTCTCTCTCTCTCTCTCTCTCTCTCTCTCTCTCTCTCTCTCTCTCTCTCTCTCTCTCTCTCTCTCTCTCTCTCTCTCTCTCTCTCTCTCTCTCTCTCTCTCTCTCTCTCTCTCTCGTTCCGCTACATAACGCTTTGATTTATTTTTTTTTCGTATTTTTTTACTATATCTCGAAATGAATGGAAAAGGAAATGAATATTGGACTGATTAATCAATAGATAGAAAGAACAATAGTCATTTTTTTTTATTGATTGTATCGGAGACTGTGGTAGCTTAGGCCTATTGAACACTTACATAACCTAACAAAATGAATAAATAATAGTATTAGATAAGTAATTATATCAAACACTGAGAGAAAATATAAATGCACACATGTAAGTAAAATAATAAATAAATAAAAGTGTACAGACAGACAGACAAACACAGCCACACACAACCACACATATGTACACACGCCATGTATGTAGTACGTACGCTGCAACAGAATCAATGAAAAACGAGAATTCACAACAACAAAACAAAACAAAACAAGACAAAAATGAAACCATGACGCAACTGAACCTTTGTCCCGAACACTGAATGACCTCACCTCTCAGGTCACCACAGCCCCTCCTCCTTCACCCCCTCCCTCCCTCTCTCCCTCCCTCCATCCCTCCCTTCCCTCCCCTCCTCACTGTTTGAAGAGATACCGTCAGTTTCAAGTATTATTTTCTCTCTTTTTTTTTTCTTCTTATATCTTTATTTACACGAATATGTTTATCTCGCGCGATGTGATGCAAGGTGACGGTGAAGAAAGAAAAAAAATCACTAAATCTATTGCAACTAAAAAATTATATATACAAAAAAAAAAAATGGGTTTGTGTTGGGGGAGGAAATTGAAGTTGCAACAGAACAGGATTTATAGACTGACTCAGTGAACTGGTGTCATTCTTGTTGCAGGTATGAGAGTAATTGTTAATGTCTGACTGTGTTCTGTTCTATCCTGCCTCCCTGAGATTTGCATAATATCGCGGACATCCTGAGAGAGAGAGAGAGAGAGAGAGAGAGAGAGAGAGAGAGAGAGAGAGAGAGAGAGAGAGAGAGAGA
>JAPQNM010000040.1:2255152-2257652 GCA_029783475.1 Metacarcinus magister
CACACACACACACACACACACACACACACACACATATCCAGGTAGTGCAGTCAAATCGGCTATTTGGCATCACCTTGGATGACCAACTCAACTGGAAGCAACATGTCACCAATACCATCAGAGCAGCTTCCTACAAAATCTACGTGCTACGGATACTCAGGTCTTTGGGGACACCTGCTGCTGAGCTCAAAGGAGTATATACTTCACTCATTTTACGTAAGTTCATGTACGCCTCCCCAGCTTGGTCCTCATCTCTGAACTTCACACAACACCATCAACTTGAGAAGGTTCAAAAGAGAGCACTCAGAATAATTCTAAGCCCCGCGTACAGCGACTACGAAAGTGCTCTCTCCACTTTGAGTCTGCCAAGGCTATCTGTCAGACATGAGGAGACCCTAAAGAAATTCAGGAAAGGCCTTTTAAAACACCCTCGACACTGAAATCTACTCCCCCCCCGATGCCCCCCACCCCCCGATGTCCCTCCCCCGTCCGTGCCACAAGACACAGGAACACACTAATCCCTATCAAAGCGCCGAGGACTGACCGCATTAAGAAGAGTGCGATCCCCTCCATTGTACGCTCATTGAATTCCATATAAACTTAATTAATGTATACTCCTTACTTATGTGTATTTTCAGTCCATGACGACATTATGAATAAACCGTTTATTATTGTTATTATTATTATTATTCCACACACACACACACACACACACACACACACACACACACACACACACACACACACACACACACACACACACACACACACACAAACACACACACACACACGTAACTGCTCGCTTGTGTAAAATTATCTAGAGAAATCACAGTGACAGGTAGAAAAAGTGCAGAAGAAAAAAGCAGATAAACCTGAGAAGAGAAGAGGAAGAGGAGGAATAATGAATATCCTAAAACACGATGCAGCAGGTGTAGACGCGATCAACACAGGGAGTCAGGTGTGTGAGACGACTGAGAATCTTACCAGCTGACCATGACATTACAGGGACGAAAATAACAATCTCACAACCTACTGCTGCTTGTAGATTAGGTGAGACATGAGCGCTGCTGCGTTAAGACAAGGAGAAAGAAAAAAAAAGTGTTCTTGGTGTACATATGAGACACGACCCAACACACATTTGGGAAGTGACGATAATCAAGACCCAAGACCGGGAGTGTTTAGTATTGAAGTTCCAGTTTGAGACACATCAGAGAACTTCACCTTGACACAACGAAGAGAGAGAGAGAGAGAGAGAGAGAGAGAGAGAGAGAGAGAGAGAGAGAGAGAGAGAGAGAGAGAGAGAGAGAGAGAGAGAGAGAGAGAGAATAAGAAAGAGAATGAAAGAGAGAATGAGAGATAGTCCTCCACAGCAAGCCTCGTGTCAGCTCTGCGTATCTTGCATCTGAAGCAGCGTCCTGAGATCCGTCATTTTAGTCCTTATACGATCATCCAGTCATTGCTAAACACGGACCTACAACATCCACTGCAGTTCTTTAACGTAACAGAATTATCAAGAAACAATTTTGAGTGAAAGAGTAAAACATTTTTCTATAATAATAATAAAGTTAGCATCTTCAGTTAATAAGATTATTCACAAAGGGTTTACATGGAGAGGCAGGACAAGCTATGCGAGGTAAGGCTTATCTTCCTCTCTTGTGCCTTTGACCTCCCAGCGGGTTATTCAGAGTCACGTCACCAGGCGAGTTACTATAGTTACACCCCCCCCCCTCACCCCAACACAGGCATCCCATCCATTGACTATGCAACCCAGGAAGGGAAGCTGCACCGCTGAATTTGTTGAGTGTTACCTGTCCGCCTCGCCAGGTGTGCCACCCCAGACAGCTTGGCAGGTAAATGGGGTGCTGCCACCACTAATCACTTCCCTCAGCCTCCAGTGACGTGGGAGGGAAGCCAAACAACACAATTTTATAAAGTATCAAAATAAAAAGACGCGTCAATGGAAGTGAAAAAATATAAAAAGTTCGTGAATGTTACGTATTAGTTGCCTTCCCGCCACACTGCTTGCTGTTCAGGGATTAAAAGGATAAAACACCTGCTTGGTTTTAATATTTCGACCATAGGAGTTGTGCTTCACACTCTGAGCTCAGTGTTGTTTGGGGTCAAGGCTCACCATCAGGAGTTGTTGTGTGACCAAAGTTTCAAGATAATATTCCCACAAACCCTCCTTCCCTCCATCTATCCTCCTCCTCTTCCTCCTCTCTCTTCCTCCTACTATTGCCTCTCCTGCTGAAGTCACACTGTCACTATACACTATACCACCACACCACCGACACTATACCACCACAATCACACAATACCTGCTCTCCCCTTCCCCCTACTCCCTATCACGGCTTTTTCCTGGAATACTGGCAGGTGTGAGGTAAAAGTTGGAGGAAAAAAAAACGAAGCAAAAGAGAGAGACTTAAATCGTCCACCACTCACTCATAGTTTGTCAAAAAAATATATATAAAGAGAAAAAAAAAAAGGGGTCACAGCATCC
>JAPQNM010000040.1:2260152-2267652 GCA_029783475.1 Metacarcinus magister
GCAGGTGAGGGGGTAAGTTTCAGGTAAATGTACACAGGTGGAAAGCACAATATATGATTCCGATATGATCATTCCTGCCCTAGATACGAGGCAGAAGAGGAGGAGGAGGAGGAGGAACACATAGGAACACATAGGAAGAACAAACAGCAACAGACCTGCTGGCACTTACGAGGCTGTTTGTGAGTACACTGTCTACTCTAGAGTGAAGGATACAGGATAGTAAGGGTGAAGGCTTCTCTTAGCATAGGTGGAAATTTTGAAAACTTATTAATATTTTGAAACTTATTATTATTTTGAAAACTCGTGAAGGTTATTCTAAGTGTGTTTTTATTGTGTTTTTGTTGTGTTGATCAGGAATCTGGACTCAGTTTTATCATTACTGTCACGGAAATGCATTGTTCAATTTTGGACCGAAATTTTCCACCAGAATTGAGGTCGAAATCATCTTTGTCATTTTACTACGAAACTATTACTCCTACAGTTTAAATGTTTATATACAAATTTATTAAGCTTGATGAGCCCTATCTAAATATCATATCAGATTTAAAATATATTGAACCGTTTAAGAAAAAAATAATGTTTTGTGTAAGTTTTGTTAAAAACACATATTTAGCATTTTCTCAATAACCAATAGTCCAATTATATTTCTGTATAGCCCATTAGAATTGGCGTCTCATGCTCAATCTTTACTAATATATACAACATTTACGTAATCCTCATACTTTTCAAGTTATTTCAAGAAACGTAATTTCTTGAAAAAAATCTAAGGGTGTCACCTAGGAAATTTGATGAAAAATTTTCACACCTCAGAATGTGATGAAAATTTCAACAATGATGTTTTGGGTCAAAATGAACACGAATCTGGACTTATTTTTATCATTACTAGAATATCAAACTGTATTTCACCACCTCCGAATGTGAATATTATACACTAATTAATATACACTATCTAATCTAGAGTGATGGATACAGAATAGTAAGGGTGAAGGCTTCTCTCCCCAGCCATGGCTGGCAGAGGAGGAGGAGGAGGAGGAGGTGGAAGACAGGATATATTTTTATCATTAATGTATATTTTTATCATTGTTATTTATTTTTATCATTATTATTTATTTTTATCATTATTATTTATTTTTATCGTAATTATATATTTCTATAATTATTATTTATTTTTATCATTATTATATATTTTTATCATTATTATTTATTTTTATCATTATTATATATTTTTATCATTATAATTTTTTTTTATCATTATTATATATTTTTATCATTATTATTTATTTTTATCATTATTATATATTTTTATCATTATTATTTATATTTATCATTATTATTTATATTTATCATTATTATTTATTTTTATCATTATTATTTATTTTTATCATTATTATTTATATTTATCATTATTATTTATTTTTATCATTATTATTTATTTTTATCATTATTGTTTATTTTTATCATTATTATTTAGTTTTATCATTATTATTTATTTTTATCATTATTATATATTTTTATCATTATTATATATTTTTATCATTAATATATATTTTTATCATTATTATTTATTTTTATCATAATTATTTATTTTTATCATTATTATTTATTTTCATCATTATTTTATATTTATATTTATATTTATATTTATATTTATCATTATTATTTATATTTATCATTATTATTTATTTTTATCATTATTATTTATTTTTATCATTATTATTTATATTTATCATTATTATTTATTTTTATCATTATTATTTATTTTTATCATTATTGTTTATTTTTATCATTATTATTTAGTTTTATCATTATTATTTATTTTTATCATTATTATATATTTTTATCATTATTATATATTTTTATCATTAATATATATTTTTATCATTATTATTTATTTTTATCATAATTATTTATTTTTATCATTATTATTTATTTTCATCATTATTTTATATTTTTATCATTAATATTTATTTTTATCATTAATATTTATTTTTATCATTATTATATAAATTTATCATTAATATTTATTTTTATCATTATTATATATTTTTATCATTATTATATATTTTTATCATTATTATTTATTTTTATCATTAATATATATTTTTATCATAATTATATATTTATATCATTATTATATATTTTTATCATTAATATATCATTATTATTTATTTTTATCATTATTATATATTTTTATCATTAATATTTATTTTTATCATTAATATTTATTTTTATCATTAATATTTATTTTTATCATTATTATTTATTTTTATCATTATTATATATTTTTATCATTAATATTTATTTTTATCATTAATATTTATTTTTATAATTAATATTTATTTTTATCATTATTATATATTTTTATCATTAATATTTATTTTTATCATTATTATATATTTTTATAATTATTATATATTTTTATCATTATTATTTATTTTTATCATTATTATTTATTTTTATCAATAATATTTATTTTTATCATTATTATTTATTTTTATCATTATTATATATTTATATCATTAATATTTATTTTTATCATTATTATATATTTTTATCATTATTATATATATCATTATTATTATTATATATTTTTATATTATTATTATATATTATCATTATTATTTATTTTTATCAATAATATTTATTTTTATCATTATTATTTATTTTTATCATTATTATATATTTATATCATTAATATTTATTTTTATCATTATTATATATTTTTATCATTATTATATATTTTTATCATTATTATTTATTTTTATCATTATTTATTTTTATCATTATTATATATTTTTATCATCATTATTTATTTTTATCATTATTGTTTATTTTTATCATTATTATTTATTTTATCATTATTATATATTTTTATCATTATTATTTATTTTTATCATTAATATTTATTTTTATCATTAATATTTATTTTTATCATTATTATATATTTTTATCATTATTATTTATTTTTATCATTATTATTTATTTTTATCATTATTATATATTTTTATCATTATTATTTATTTTTATCATTATTATATATTTTTATCATTATTATTTATTTTTATCATTATTATATATTTTTATCATTATTATTCATATATATCATTATTATTTATTTTTATCATTATTATATATTTTTATCATTATTATATATTTATATCATTATTATATATTTTTATCATTAATATTTATTTTCATCATTATTTATTTTTATCATTATTATTTATATTTATCATTATTATTTATTTATATCATTATTATTTATATTCATCATTATTATTTATTTTTATCATTATTATTTATTTTTTATCATTATTATTTATTTTTATCATTATTATTTATTTTTTTCATTATTATTTATTTTTATCATTATTATTTATTTTCATCATTAATATTTATTTTTATCATTAATATTTATTTTTATCATTATTATTTATTTTTATCATTATTATATATTTTTATCATTAATATTTATTTATATCATTATTATATATTTTTATCATTATTATATATTTTTATCATTATTATTTATTTTTATCATTATTATTTATTTTTATCATTATTATTTATTTTTATCATTATTATATATTTTTATCATTATTATGTATTTTTATCATTATTATTTATTTTTATCATTACTATATATTTTTATAATTAATATTTAATTTTATCATTATTATATATTTCTATCATTATTATTTATATTTATCATTATTATATATTTTTATCATTATTATTTATTTTGATCATTATTATATAATTTTATCATTATTATTTATTTTTATCATTATTATATATTTTTATCATTATTATTCATATTTATCATTATTATTTATATTTATCATTATTATTTATTTTTATCATTATTATTTATTTTTATCATTATTATTTATATTTATCATTATTATTTATTTTTATAATTATTATTTATTTTTATCGTTATTTATTTTTATCATTATTATATATTTTTATCATTATTATTTATATTTATCATTATTATTTATATATATCATTATTATTTATTTTTATCATTATTTATTTTTATCAATATTATTTATATTTATCATTATTATTTATTTTTATCATTATTATTTATTTTTATCATTAATATTTATTTTTATCATTATTATTTATATTTATCATTATTATTTATTTTTATCATTAATATATATTTTTATCATTATTATTTATTTTTATCATTATTATTTATTTATATCATTATTATTTATATTTATCATTATTATTTCACTCCAAAGTAAGATTGAAGATGAAGAGTGTTACCAATCATATATACACACACACACACACACACACACACACACACACACACACACACACACACACACACACACACACACACACGTATCCCTCCAATCAACACTACCTTTCCAACACCTCATAAGGGGAGGAGGAGGAGGAGGAGGAGGAGGAGGAGGAGGAGGAGGAGGAGGAGGTATAAGAGAAAATCACAAGGTATCACAAGAAAATATTGCGGAAGACGACCAAATTAAATCCCAACAAAACAACAACAACAACAACAAAACTTAACTAAACAGGTAACGGACCACCCTCCCCCTCCCCCCCCCTTCCCCCCCCCTTCACACACACCCAAAAAAACAAAAGGAAGCGACATCTGTATCAAAGTTTTGCATATCATCGATAACAAGTTGGACTCCCTCTCTGGCAAGGCAGGTGAAGATAGGAAGACAGGTAGTAAGGGTTATTGAAGTTGGTTCCTGCACCTCAAACTTCTTTTTTACCTATGTCGCCGCCTTGTAGATAGGTATATAAGTGTGTGTGTGTGTGTGTGTGTGTGTGTGTGTGTGTGTGTGTGTGTGTGTGTGTGTGTGTGTGTGTGTGTGTGTGTGTGTGTGTGTGTGTTAGCCCAGACACTCACTCACCCATCCTTTGAAAGCCTTCCTCACTCACTCACTCACTCCCTTCCTTCCTTCCTTCCTCCTTCCTTCCTTCCTTCTTTCCTTCCTTCATTCATTTCCCCATTCCTTCCTTCCTTCCTTCCTTCCTTCCCTCCCTCCCTCCCTCCTTCCCTCCCTCCCTTCCCTCCTTCCTTCCTTCCTTCCTTCCTTCCTTCCTTCCTTCCTTCCTTTTCTATTCAAGTAGCAATAAGGTTCCTAATATTGGATTCAATTCACATATCCGATGAGGAAGTGAGAACCTACCAGTGTGTGTGTGTGTGTGTGTGTGTGTGTGTGTGTGTGTGTGTGTGTGTGTGTGTGTGTGTGTGTGTGTGTGTGTGTGTGTGTGTGTGTCAAGGGGTGATGTAGCAGATGATATTTTGAATTGTGAAAGGATAAAAAGTGACGCTGCAATAACAACATGTGGACGAAAAACAGGAAGAGAGAGAGAGAGAGAGAGAGAGAGAGAGAGAGAGAGAGAGAGAGAGAGAGAGAGAGAGAGAGAGAGAGAGAGAGAGAGAGAGAGAGAGAGAGAGAGAGAGATAGGGGGGGAAACAAAACTTGTGGAATAAGTGGGATGTGAAATTACATTGAAGAGAAAAAAAACGGAGAAAAATGAATAACGATACGGAGGGGAAGGGAAGATAGGACAACAGGAAATAAGCAAAATTACAAAAAAAACAGTGAAATAAGCAAAAACCTGACGAAGCAAAATGGGAAAAAGCAAGATACATACATATAGTCAAAAAAAATAAATAAATAAAATAAATTATCCTAAAAAAAACCTGAAAATATTAGATGAAATAATGGGCTTGTGAAGAAAATGTGAGTAGGAAGAAAACTAAATAAAAATTGTGGAAAGGGATGAAAGAATGAAAATTAAATTAATTAAAAGAAAATAAAAAACCGAATGAAGTGACTGTCTTTTATCACAGTTGTTGTAATGGAAAAAGGAAAGAGAGAGAGAGAGAGAGAGAGAGAGAGAGAGAGAGAGAGAGAGAGAGAGAGAGAGAGAGAGAGAGAGAGAGAGAGAGAGAGAGAGAGAGAGAGAGAGAGAGAATTAAAGTAAAAGAACAATATTTACCCAAAACAAAACGAATAAGAGAGAAAACTCGGAGCGTGTTAATGAAAACTAAAATTAAAGAAATAAATGAGAGAAAGAGAACGAAAAAAAGTGGAAGTTCAGGATGTGTAGAGTTAGTAAAGAAAGAAAGACAGGCCAAGAAGAAGAGAGAGAGAGAGAGAGAGAGAGAGAGAGAGAGAGAGAGAGAGAGAGAGAGAGAGAGAGAGAGAGAGAGAGAGAGAGAGAGAGAGAGAGAGAGAGAGAGAGAGAGAGAGAGAGAGAACATATACAAAACAGACTACAAACTGCATAAGCAACAAACGAGAAACAAGAAAGAAAGTGAGAAAATAAAAAATAAATAATAAAAAAAAACAGACAGCAGTTGGCTTCTCAAAATATTAGAGACGCAACAAAAAAAGAGTAAAAAAAAAGGGAGGAGGAGGAGGAGGAGGAGGAGGAGGAGGAGGAGAGAATCAAGGAAAGGAGGAATAAGTGATAGAGTAAAGAGAAGGAAAGGAAGTAGAAACAGATGGAAGGAAGGAGAGAGAGGTGGAGGTAAGGATGGAGGAGGAGGAGGAGGAGGAGGAGGAGGAGGAGGAGGAGGAGGAGGAGGAGGAGGAGGAGGAGGAGGAGGACAAGGGAAAGGGGAAAGGGTGAAGAGGGAGCCATAACGTGGATGATTAATTTAATAGGGAGGGAGTGGAGAGGTGGAAGGTTACGGAAGGTGGAGGGAGGGAGTTTCAAGGAGAGCAGGCCTGAGGGAGGGAGTGGAGGGGAGGGAGTGGAGGGGAGGAGTGGAGGAGGAGGAGGGAAGAAGGGAGTGGAGGAGGAGGGCAATCAGAGTGATGGAATACGATTATGATTAGTTATACAGCAAGGCAAGGGGAGGCAGCCATCTTAAGGAGGAGGAGAAGAAACAGGACTATATAATCTCTCTCTCTCTCTCTCTCTCTCTCTCTCTCTCTCTCTCTCTCTCTCTCTCTCTCTCTCTCTCTCTCTCTCTCTCTCTCTCTCTCTCTCTCAGTAATTAACCACAGACACAGCTCAACACACAAACTATTAAAGAAATTCCACAAACTCAATTATCTTTAGTTTTTAATTTAATGTTTGCACACGCCATGATGATTCTATTCTTTATTTAATTTTTTTTTTTTCTTATATATATACAATTTTCCCTCGTTTATTGTATTTTCCTTTTTTTTTAGAGGAGGCAGGAGAGTAAATGTATATTCCAGGAGGTTTTTTTTTTCTCTGCCTCTACATTCACATTGGTAGTTCCCATTCCTCTCATTCCCCCTAGCGACGCCTTTCCTTTCAGTTCTCATGCTTCCCCAACTTTTTTAAACTTAATTTTCTTTACCCTGCCATCCTCTTCCCTTCCTTTTCTTACCTATGACAGCCTTCCCTTCCTTCCTCCTCCTCCTCCTCCTCCTCCTCCTCCTCCTCCTCCTCCCTCCTCCTCCTCCTCCTCCTCCTCCTCCTACCACCATAGCCTTCCCCGTTTCTTTACTTTCTCGGATC
>JAPQNM010000040.1:2272652-2297652 GCA_029783475.1 Metacarcinus magister
TGTCACAACGAGCGTCTTGCCTGCCTCCCTCCGCTTACGCTCGCCTCTTCACCTCCACCTCCACACGGCAGCGACACTCGACAAGTGCGTCCCACGCACTCTCACGGGCCACCAACTTGGCTCCCTTGCTCGCTCTTCCTTCAATCGTGCTGCCCCGGTGGCACAAACTCGCCAGTGGGCTCCCTAGGCAGGAGAAGGCTGGTGTGGTGTGCGGAGGTCGGTAGTAGACTGCCGCCGCGTTCGTCAGCCTCGGACTCGTCACCTTCTCTCCCCCCTCAAACCACTAACAAGGTTAAAGAGCAATCTGGGGGGTAAACTGTCTTAACAACAAGCTAGTCAATACACACTCCTCCCTGATATTTAAATCACACATTCACTCACTTACACAACAAACACTGCGTGTTTCTTCTGATTCTGGTAGAGCGCCTCAACTCCACGCTTCCAGCATCCTCATCGCTCCTCTCGAGGGCCTGCTCCCCACGCGGCTCCTCTCCATCAGGAAAAGTCACGATCAGATCCTCGCAGCTGTCGTCCGAAGAGGAGCTTCCTCAGTCCTGAAAACTTTGAGGAGGAATGTGGTGTCGTAGATCACGAACGTGACGTGGTGTACCATCGACTTCAGCAACTTGATCAGACACCACTCTAGTCACCACGCCCTCCTTGTATCGCCCATCACAACGTACGCCGGGAGGCTTCACCCAAACTTCCTCTCCTGCCTGGTGAGGGTTGTTTGCTGCTCCAGCGTCGCTCTTCTTGCTCGAGTCTTCTCCTCGCACTCTTACGGAGTACCCGTATAACATGTTCGCTGGCGCGGAGGTCGACGAGCAGTCATCCAAGGGCGTGATGTTGTAGAGGTACACCGCTTCTGCTATAGAGCATCTTTTTCTTGCAGCAATAACTTTCACCGTCCTGTGGCACCTCTCAACAACGCCATTTCCAGACGGAGCATAAGCTCCCCGGAAGTGAATGTTTACGTTCCAGCGCAAGGCAAACCGAGCGAACAACTTGCTGCGGAAGGCGGTGTCTTTGTCCGTCAGGATCTCATCTGGTGCCCCGCGCTCGTAAAATACTGCTTCTAACTGCACGATGATGCTCTCACTTGTCTGGAGCCTCAGCGGGCGCCAGACGGCGAAGCGAGAGAAAAGACTTCTCTCTGCAATGCGTAACGTCCATCCCGACCCTCTGCCAGATGCCCTCCACTGACAGGCTGCCTTTACTCCACTTCACAGGTGCTGGGTCGATGGACTGGCATATCTGACAGGAAGTGACAATAGTACGCACCTGTCCCTTTGTTACTGCTGGGTTCACTCTCTTCACAAAGTACAACGTCCTTCTCACACTGGGGTGGCGTCTTGCCTGCCTCCCTCCGCTTACGCTCGCCTCTTCACCTCCACCTCCACACGGCAGCGACACTCGACAAGTGCGTCCCACGCACTCTCACGGGCCACCAACTTGGCTCCCTTGCTCGCTCTTCCTTCAATCGTGCTGCCCCGGTGGCACAAACTCGCCAGTGGGCTCCCTAGGCAGGAGAAGGCTGGTGTGGTGTGCGGAGGTCGGTAGTAGACTGCCGCCGCGTTCGTCAGCCTCGGACTCGTCACCTTCTCTCCCCCCTCAAACCACTAACAAGGTTAAAGAGCAATCTGGGGGGTAAACTGTCTTAACAACAAGCTAGTCAATACACATATAATATATATATATATATATATATATATATATATATATATATATATATATATATATATGTATAATATATATATATATATATATATATATATATATATATATATATATATATATATACATATACATATACATATATATATATATATATATATATATATATATATATATATACATATACATATACATATACATATATATATATATATATATATATATATATATATATATATATATATATATATATATATATATATATATTATACATACATATATATATATATATATATATATATATATATATATATATATATATATATGTATATATATATATATATATATATATATATATATATATATATATATATATATATATATATATATATATATATATATATATATATATATATATATATATATATATATATATACTGCTTAAGCTGTTCCATCCTGTTTCCTTCTAGGAACACTTCCAGGAATTCTTCTTGATTGCTGCCCAATTATACCCACTTGCAGTAGGGACCAATAGCAATAAACAGTGATATCAGTAAATTTGCCGATGACACAAAAATAGGAAGACCGGTAAAGAATTTAGATGATGCTAGGATGCTGCAGGATGACTTAAATAGGCTGTACGAGTGGTCAGAGAAATGGCAGATGCAGTTTAATGTTAACAAGTGTAGCATTATGAGTGTAGGTAAAGGTAATAGGTCTGTAGACTACACATTAAATGACAATACCTTAGGAAAGTCATATAGTGTGAGGGACTTAGGAGTTCAAATAAGCAGTGACTTGCGCCCCAGGGAACAGTGTATTATAGCTAGAAATAGAGCCAACAAGATAATGGGATTTATTAGTAGGTGTGTGACAAATAGGAGTTCTGAGGTCATTCTGAGGTTGTATTTAGCGCTAGTAAGACCCCACTTAGATTATGCAGCTCAGTTTTGGTCCCCTTATTATAGGAAAGATATAGGCTCCTTGGAGGCAGTCCAGAGAAGAATGACCAAGATGATTCAGGGGCTGAGAAATTTACCCTACAAAGATAGGTTAAAACGTCTTAATCTCCACTCCCTAGAGAGAAGGAGGGCAAGAGGGGATTTGATTGAGGTTTTCAAATGGGTAAAAGGAATTAATAAGGGTAACATTGATCAGGTTTTAGAATTTAGTAGTCAGGATAGAACACGTGGAAATGGGTACAAGCTAGAAAAACTTAGATTCAGGACAGACATAGGTAGATATTGGTTCACTAACAGAGTGGTGAACGATTGGAATAGGCTGGGTAGACACGTAGTAAGTGCTGAGTCAATAGATAGCTTTAAAAGACGGTTGGATCAGAGTATGGATAGGAATGACAGGTGGGATGGCTAAATATTGGATTATTCCAAGGGTGGGGGGCAAGGAGCTGCCTCGTGTAGGTCATTAACTGGCCTCTTGCAGTCTCCTAATTTCTTATGTTCTTATGTTCTTAAGAGTTCCTTGGCAGGTCCCAACGCATATTGTTTTGCTAATTTTATCCTGCCCTGTTAATCTCAGTTGCATTTAGTCCTAGCCTAAATTGCTACAGTTCAAGCTTGATCCATTCATTTAAAAACGAAATCCACTCTTCTTGTTTTAATTAGCACAAAAAGATTAATTATTTTCTCCTTGATCTCTGGATGCCTACTGAGGAAATTTTTCTCCATTGAAAGCACTGTAAGTCCATTTAGTCTTTCAGAATTCACACGCGGAGTCAAAAAGAAACACTACCTTCCACCAGCACACCAGGGTCGATAGTCAGAACTGCATGAGCGACAGTGCTTTCTCTCCCTAGCGTGCAGCTTCCTATCTTGGACATGTGTACATGTGCACAACAGCAAAACACCATGTCGCTGGAACTGTGAAACACAGTTCTATACAAGGATTTTTTTTTTTTTTTTTTTTTTTTTTTTCATAAACTAGGGGATGTCTACTGACATTAAGCTTAAGGATTATATAATGTACAAGTAAAAGAAAGAATTAAAGAAAAAAGGACTCATTATATTGAATGTTATGGATTAAATCGAGTGGCAATAAGGGGTGCTGCAGTTCCACAGTGCCTATACACGAGCCAACACTGCATCTGATAGACCTAATAAAACTCTACAACTTTGTCTCTAGGAATATTTGCTCTAAGACTAATAATTACGCAGAAATATGAAACACTATCCTTTTTCCAAAAACATGACTTTCTACCTCATTTTCTCAAAAGCTATTAGAGATATTGGAAATACCATTGCAGCATCTGATAGACCTAATAAAACTCTACAACTTTGTCAATGAATATTTGCTCTAAGACTAATAATTACGCAGTAATATGAAACTGTATCCTTTTTCCAAAAAATTTACTTTCTTTCTCCTTTTCTCTAAAGCTATTAGAGATATTGGAAATATGATTGCAGCATCTTAGAAACCAAATAAAACTCTGCAACTTTGCTTGTGAATATTTGCTATAAGACTAATAATTACGCAGTAAAATGAAACCGTATCATTTTTCTAAAAACATGACTTTCTTCCTCATTTTCTCGAAAGCTATTAAAGATATTGGAAATATCATTGCAGCATCTGATATACCTAAAAAAATCTAAACTTTATGGACCACGCTACCAAGGTATGTGAAGCTGTCTAAGATATCAATGTCCTCGCCACATGCATGTACTCTTTCATCTAGCAAGCCTCCAAACACCTGAACCTTAGTCTTGGGCCAGGACACCTGAAGTCCTAAAGGTTTCGCCTCCTCGTGCAGAGCGTCAAGAGCCATCACCAGAACCTCCAGCGACTCAGCAAAGATTGTTGTTGGAGGGTTGACCTTGAACAACTGCTCAAAGTACGCAGCCCAATGAGCCATCTGCCCATCCGCTTCTGATACGAGGCAACCATCTACTGTTCGTATAGCACTCACCCAGTTTTCTAAAAAATAGGGCTGATGGAGAATAAAATAGAACATAACCTACTGGTTTTTCATAGACTTTAATTACACAAGGGAAGGCGTGAGCACATCAGATGTAATTCATCCATGGACAATGACAGAGGGATGCTGACGTTAAGATAAGTAAGTGTTCTTGGGCAGGAGCCTAATATTATCATTCTTACTATATAATATCAATAATATGATATAATGGCAAAAATCACTCCAGATCATATGACAGCCTACCGTTGAGCCCATCATAGCAAGTGCCATTAAATAATGACAGCCGACCATCAGGGATTAAGCCATGATGCCCCATATATTGCAACACCGCCATCTCTTTGGTTGATATGATCTTCATTGAACAATTTGTATTCCTCTATTCAGATAGTAGGTAATTCTTTATCCTATCTATGAATATTTCAGTTACTGCTATTACATCCATATTCTGTTATAGCAAGGTATTTCAGTTCATCTATCTTATTTTGCAGGATATGTGCATTGAAATAAGAACTTTAATCCTATCACTAATCCTTACTACTGTTATTTGGCTCAAGATTATGGTGATATGACTTATTTGGCACAGTGAAGCTTGTAATTCCCAATAGCACTTTTTAAGAGGTTATTATAGGGAATGGAAAAGCAGACAGATAGTATTAAAGACATGTTATAAAAAAAATGCATGTCATCATTCATTTTCTACTTTTTGCCTTTTCATTTGTAGGAAAAGCAAAGTTTAAAAAAATTATCTTATGTTTTGGTTTTACAAAAATTATATATTACTGATAAAATCCCCAACAATTCCTTAAAAAGTTATTTAATAAGTTCAAAATATTGTTAATATTGAGAATCAGATGTGAAGTTTTGTTCTACTATTATTTGAGAAGCTATAACAACAGAGATGAAACTTGCTTAGAATCAATGTAGCCTTTGCCCTTTCTACACTTATCATGACTGTAAGTATCATTCTCCCACTAACAGTAGTATGAGGGGAAGCCTATACTCATGAAACGACAATCACAAGCAAAGTAAGTCAGTCACCAATGACAAAGGCCACATAGCCACCATAACTTTACATAGTTTTATTTGTTGTTTTTTTCAGTATAGAATGAGGAAAAAATTAGATGTTGTAACTTTTCTTTACCTAAAAACAAAGGGACGATTTTTGAACCCCACACAGTTACGTAATAAATATTTAAGCCATAATGAATAGTAAAAAGAATATTCAGAAATCTGTTAACTGCAACAGGCTATACACAGCCTCCTGAGTCTGTTCTACCGCAGGGACCTTAAACGAACTTTTGATGGGACTCCAAGAGGATGAGGAAGCACCCTCAATTACTGGGCCCTCAGGCTGTTTTTCTGTGAGCTCCACTATTGAATCATCATCCTGGGTGGACTGTAGGAGTTCTTGGTGGTGCTGCTGCTGCTGCTGCTGCTGCTGCTGCTGCTGCTGCTGCTGCTGCTGCTGTTGCTGTTGCTGCTGCTGCTGCTGCTGCTGCTGCTGCTGCTGCTGCTGCTGTTGTTGCTGTTGCTGTTGCTGTTGCTGCTGCTGCTGCTGCTGCTGTTGTTCCTGGTGCTGCTGCTGCTGTTGTACTTGCTCTGCATGATCAGTGCGGATGTGTTCCAATACCTGCATCTTTTTGCCATAGATCTGACCACATTCTTCACACTGAAACACTGGTTTGGTGCCAGTGTGGACTTTCATGTGGTCTGCAAGTCGGCGAAGAGCATTGAACTTGCGGCCACAAAGTTTGCAAGCGTTATCTGTCTTCACGGTTTTCTTTATACCATGAGAATATTTAATGTGGTTTTTCAATGTATCACATGTTTTGAACCTTCTTTTGCACTTATGACATTCATACTTTTCATTAGGTCTTAAATAGCGCAAGTATGGACCCTTACTTTTTTTTTTCTTAGGAGATTCTTTAGCTGTTTCTTCAACTTCAGTAGAATCAGGTTCCTTACACTGATTATGTTTAGCATCAATGTGGGACATAAGTCTAAAAGATGAAAAGAAGACTTTGTAGCACTGTTGGCATACTGCAATATTTGCCGCCTCTCTATCCTCCTGTGTGTGCTCCATTATATGACTGCGAAACTCATTAGCTGTACCCATTGATGATCCGCATGACTTACAGAGGAACGGCTCACTCTCATGATTCTGATTTACACGATGGAGAAGTAGATGATCACCTGTGTAAAAATGAATACCACAAGTTCTGCACATGAACTTCAGATCTCTAACAGATTTAATTCCATGTGTAAGTCGGACATGCTTTTTGTATGCATCCATATTTGTCAGTTTATGTTCACAAAATGGACACTCAAATGGGAGGTGGTCCCTGTGTTTATTCATATGATCAAACAGTTGATCTGTAGTTGTAAAGTTGAGGTGGCAGATGGTGCACATTGGAGAACGCCGAGTGTGCATTTGTTTTCTATGAGTTTCTAGTGCTTCCTTACTGGACAACTGTATCTTGCATTCTGCACACTTCTCTGTGAGGGCACCCATGTGTGCCTTCATATGAGAAAATAGGGACAGCAGTGAGGAAGCATGAAAGCCACACTCACTACACTTTCTAATAAGTGATCGTGGCTGAACTCCTGGATGTGGCTGGTGAAGATCAATCATCTGTAGAAAGTCTTCTTCTGTCACTCCTATACATGGTCTTAAGTCCTCATCTTCCTCCTTATCTTTAGATATTCTTCTGGAGACATTCCTTCTGTTGATTCTAAGCAAGGCCAATCTACTTGAATAAGTTTCCTGTGGGTAGCAAGATGGGATGGTAGATGCTGTGTTGGACATAGCCTCAGCCACACAGTGGGAGAACAGCTGCTTCATGTGACTGCTACTATGAGCCATTAATTTGGACAGGTTGTTTCAATAATAGCCTGTTGCATTTGTTTGGCTGAGCTGAGAATTTAAAAAAAGAAAAAAAAAATATCAATGAACTGTGATACATGGACTGAGAGGATGGGATTTTTTAGGATTATAACAGGAGACATATCCTTCCTCAAAATCAACAACTATTGATAGACAGGATATCCTGGTGTATTTTATCCTAGTCATCCTTTGCAGATATCTCTCACGTACAATATAAAGCATCAAAGAAGGCTATGATGATGATGATGATGATGATGGATTCCTTATAGTACTTGGATGTACATGAAAAATGCTCTGCCCTTAACCTAGAGTAAATGTAAGAAGCAAAAGCACACACAATCGAAAGCAAATAAATTCAGAAGCAAAGTAGTTCAGCAGGCAGCAGTTAAGCAGGGTCATGAAGCCTCTATTGGAATCCTTGTTGGAGTAAGTGAACCAATGCGAATACAGTAAGTGCTAGACATCAAAGGTCACAAGGTGCTACGCTACAAGGCAAGCAGCAGAGCAAAGCGATAAGGGTAATGCACAATATGGGGAAGGAAACAACAGTGGTTAGATCAAAAGGAGGACGTGGCTTTGTCAAAAAACGGCAAAACCTGAGGCATAGTGGGATTTTAGAGCCATTAGTAAAAACAGGAGTGCAATTGGCATGAGTAAAAAGTGTTCAGGAAAAAGAATCATGAGATGTAAGTCCATGTACCAGACTTGGAAGAACATAAATTGAGAATAAGCAGCAGAGTTCATTCCTACAGGAGCGGAAATCATGTACATTCCAGTGGAGAATGGAAGAAATAAAATCAACAAGTTGTGATAATGGTAGGAATAGGAGAACTAGAATCATAAGGGGCAGAGGAATCAGAAGTAGGAGGTATGGAAGTAAGGGGCAGGAGGGGTCTTTTGGAGAGGATGAATTATACAACAGGGATTCATGAGAGAATCCAGGAGGTAAAGGATAATCAAGAAAGGTATTTCTGGAACATGTAGCTGAAGGAGTAGCAGGGAAAGAAGGGGACTAGGAGGAAGGGTAAAAAAAAATATATATATATATATATATATATATATATATATATATATATATATATATATATATATATATATATATATAAACGACATATTATCCCCTGAAGTGGTACCCAACCACCTGTTATTTATTGATTACTAATCTGAGTAGTCACCTCTCTCCCTGTTTCATCTCCATCAATTTGCTGCCAGAAAACAAAGCCGCAGTTGTCGTACATCAAAATTAGAACATAAAATACGCAGAAAACGCCATAAAAACACTAAAAAAAAGATAAATGTATGGAAAGAGAAAAATGTGTGTGGCAGGGTGAGTCTGTCCTTTAAATACACAGCTATTTAAATGGACAAGGATGTCATATGGCAGCCATCCGGTGACTTCAGTCGCATCCGAGGTCGATTAGTTGACAAATATTCTCAAGAAATCAATCTTTTATCTCCCGAATCCAAAAATCATCGAGTCAGATACGTTAATTACTTTAATTACCTCATATTCAATGTTTTCTTTGTGTTCTATTTATTGTTGTTCAAATATTTCTTTGAAGCTAATTTTATCTTTCTCATTTTCTTCTTTCCAGATTTTACCTTCATTGTTAACAAAATCTTTACGTCCTCATTTTCACTTTTCAATTTCTCCATCTCCTTCACCCTCTTATCATTTATCTTCTTGAGATTGTCAATTTATTTCCCTCTCATCATTTACCTTCTTGACGTTATCAATTTCCTTCCTTAACTAAATTAAGTCTTTTTTCCATTCAGTAGACAAATTAAACATCTTTTCAACCGATTCATTGCATCCACTCTTTTCCACTTGTTTTTCTTTCATCCAATTCCATCATTATTTCCTTTATCTCTTCTCTATTAATCCTGAGAGAGAGAGAGAGAGAGAGAGAGAGAGAGAGAGAGAGAGAGAGAGAGAGAGAGAGAGAGAGAGAGAGAGAGCGAGAGAGCGAGAGAGCGAGAGAGTGAGAGAGAGAGAGAGAGATGTATGTACATAGAAAGCCAGATAGGTATGCAAACATTCAGCTAAAAAAAGCAGGTTGGGATGTAAGGATGCATACATGCGTTCAAATAACTACCACATAAGAAAGTGCCAAGTGTACAAACATACACAAAGCAGCACAGAAGCAACAACAGCTCTCACCAGTAGTACAAGTGACTTCACAGTAGATCCGTTTGTAAGAAGCCGCGTCACGATCTCAGACTGGTGATATTAATGATGCTGCCAAGGTCCTGCAGTTTGCAACTTCTTTTCCCAGCCTTTTGGTAGGTTTTAGAGGCAATACATGTGGATTATCATGCTAGGTTGGTTCTAGAATAGATTACAAATTTTACACAATTGGACTTCATGGGTACTACAAAAATATGGTACATCACAGATCAGTCAGGAAAATCAAGGTAATGATTCATGTGTTATTCCAGTGTTATGGTAGCTTGAGTAGTCGTCATTCCCAAGCCATTCCTTTATACAGGGAAGCTCTCTTTATGATTTGCATTTGTTCAGTGATGCACCTACGAAGGCTTATTGGGTGGTGGTACTAATTATAAGAACCCATTATTTTAACATCTAAGACTACAGTGGCACCTTTAAAAAGCAAGACATTACCTCAATTAGAACTGACAGCCATGTATGTAGCAGCTCACTACAGTAATTAGCCTAAATAATAAAAAAAATACAGTTTTCCACAGAGAAATATATACTTGAAATGGAATGAAAGAAGAGGTGATAATGGCAAAGAGTGTACAACTAAAGGAAAGACTGGACAAATATATATACAAAGATAGGTCCTGTATACAACAACTAGGCAAATATACACACGTTGAGGATTCTTTGACGGGATTCTCAACATGTGTATTTACCTAGTTGTACAGGGCTTCCACCCAAAATAACCCGGTTTCGCACAGGTCCCACAAGTTTGTTGGGGGTGGTGGAGGAAAACTTGAAACAAGTACTTTGCCAAGAAATTAATACCAAAATCAGTCGAATCCCATCAAAACACACCAGAAAACTCCTTTCCTTCAAAAGTTACTCGAGAACTTTCTGCATATTAACCAATTTATGTCTTGAAGCTCAGCATTACGGTAATTTTTAATTTGCCAAGCCACTTGAATATTAACAATACTCAGAAAAAAGAAAACTATACAATAAAATTAATAATTTCATGAAGTCAAATATGACAGACAACAAGGTAATACATATAAAAATAAATAAACACAACCAAAGATGGGACCAAGTTGTGTGTCATGTATAGGAATAGGATTAAATTGATACAAACATTTTGGTTAATTTGTAGAAAGAAATTCTCAATTGATTCTGAAGGAAATTTAGTTTTTGATGGTGTTTTGATGTGATTCAACTGATTTTAGGATTCCTTTCTAGGGCAAAGCACTTGTTTCTGTTCCCCCCAACCCCCTCCCCCCCACAACCATAGGTGGACCTGTGGGAATCCGAGTTTTTTGGATGGGGGAACATCAGGAGATATTTCCAGTATGTGATCCAAAATCAATTGTAGCACATCAAAAACACCAGAAAAATTTATTTTCCATTGAAACAATTTTTGGGGGGATAAATTTTTACATCTTCACCAGAATATCGTATGGCTACGAGAAAATGGCGTCTGCACCTCTTCTAACTACCGACTTTTGGTCATACAAAACATTTGATGGCTTTTAATCAATATGATATAATAAAACATAAATTAACCAAACCTTAACCTATGTTGACAAATAACAGAAACTTGTTCAAGCCAAATTAAGCTTTAGCTACTCTTCGTAGAGAAGGTTTCATAAAAACAATTTAATATCTCAGAAACCAGGAATTTGCGACGGAAATGTAATCAAGAAAACCTTCTCAGAATTCATCAGGTAATGCAAAGATATAACATTCAATTTTCTGGAGCATTCAGGTGAAGATGCAAAATAATACCTTTTTCTCTGGCCCCTAGCACTGGCCTGCCACTAATCTTCCTCTGGCCTGCCCGTTTTTAACTTTTTTTAAAAATCAAATTCAACCTTTCCCAACCTTTGAAACCCAAGCCGACTTGAATTGAATTTAACTTTTCCGTAACCTAACCTAACCTTACCGATTAATTTGCACAGGTTTTCAAATAATTTTGGTGCTGACTCAAGGAAGGTCCCGAGGGTAGAGCGTACATCCTCTTCTCACTAGATAAACACAGGGTATTTGGCAGCGTGAGCATTCTACTAGTGTCAAGAAGGTCTAGTGGGGTTTTTTTCTTCGCTTTAAAACTGCCTTATAGCCTCCAGGAGGTTCGGAGCACAGGCACACCTTCCCACGTTGGAACTGAAGAGGAACATATTTGATTAATTAACTGAAATTCAACACACACACAGACTACATATATTCCAAATTAACACTAGGGTTTTTGAGGGGGAATTTACATGTATGTAGTACACGTGACATGACACACACAAACACAGATAAGTTAGAACATAATAACACCAAGGCAGCTAGGTTCATTACTAACAATTACGGTATAATTTCACATCACCATAACGCTCTAGAGAATTCAGAGTTATATTTTTGCATTACCTGATGCATTCTGAGAAGGTTTTCTTGATTACATTTCCGTCTCAAATTCTTAGTTTGTGAGATATTCAATGTTTTCTGTGAGACCTCTTCGAAAAATAAAGTTTAGTTTGGTTTAAACAAGGTTCTGTTATTTGTCAATGTAGGTTAAGGTTTGGTTAAGTTAGGTTAGGTTACATTAATATAGAAGCTATCAAATGTTCTCTATGACCAAAAGTAAGGAGTTGGACGAGGTGCAGATCGGCAAGACGCAGACGTAAACAAACGCTTTTATGGTGAAGATGTAAAATTTTACCACAATTACACTTGAACGCCTGGTATCACTAAACATAAAACAACATAATCCTGGAATTATTTCACATACGCAGACAAGCACACACACACGTACAAAATCACAAACAGCCACATTGACATTGACCCTCATATATACTTACACAATTCAAACAATCAACGTACTAGTAACACACACAACCAAAAATACCACATTTCACTCATACTTACCCCACACCATACACCACTAGAATAGACATAACAACATTCAGTCATTCACACACACACCTGTCACCTGTCAGCTGTCACCACAACACCACACAACACCCCTGACCCTCCACTAACAATTACTCCCTTCGCTGTACACCCGCTGCTTCCCTTCCCACTGCACTCAACTCCATATACATATGTGATATCACTGATATGCAGCAAAACTGATGCCCTGCGCATTATTTATCAGAATCACAGAATCAGAAACGGAAATTTAAAAGTCCGCTCTTGGTTGGGTGATATGGAATGGTGAATCATGATTGGTTGATGTTTGGAACTTTGGATATCGTGTTGTTATTGGCTCATTAAAAAAAGCATTGAATATCTGACATTTGGAATTTGCGACGGAAATGTAATAAGGGAAATATGAATTTATCAGGTAATATAACACTCAATTCTATAGAGCATTATGGTGAAGATGCAAATTAATATCGGCTTATTTTCCAAATAATTTCATTGTTCAGTTTTCAGACACGCAGTGTTCCAACAACGACTCATTTCCCCAAGTATAAAAATGGTGTGTTTTGAGAACTTTCTGCAATTCAACATTTATGAAGGGAGTGCACCTACGTAGGTAAAACTTCTCACTCAGCTGTATACCAAACTCTTCGTCTACTTACCTACCTACCTACCTTATCTACCTACTTAGATAAACCTTCTCATTCAGCTTTATACCAAACTGTTCGTCTACTTTCCTTTAACTCACAAACTCTTTAACTTTCCTATTCCAAGACTTGTATTCAGTTCTTCTCACTCTTATCTTATTTGCCTCATTCCTTAACAGAATGTTCTTACACGCTCTCCTCTTCCCTTCTTTAGTCTGCTTTATCTCATCTGTCCAACATACATTTCCCTTCCTCTGTACCATCAGGTTTATACCACTCTTTTCTATCTATCATTGAAACTCTTTCCTATGTATCATTTCAAAGCACCTTACTCACCTTCCCCTTGCTATTCCTTCTGTCATATTCCCATCTACCCTTTATCTTTATGGCACAGCTTACAGGTACGACAGCCGTACCTGTAGGTGCTCGCTAATAGATACGGCACGTGCCTAACTTTTGGGTAATATAATATAAAAAGCTTATATAACGGAACCTAACCGTACCTAACCGTACCTAACATAACATAATCTAATCTAACCATAACCTAACGACTGCCGTATCCTCATAGTGCTCCCTTAAAGATATGGCACGTGCCTAACTTTTGGGTAAAAAACTTATATAACCGAACCGAACCGAACCGAACCGAACCAAACTGTACCTAACCAAACCTAACATAACATAATCAACCTAACATAACTTGAAAGATGCTTTACCAGGTAAATAATAAGGCACAGGCCGTAGAAATAGCGGATGACAACGCGGTAAGACTACCATATCTCTAAGCACTTCGATATCGGCATCTTCGCTACACAACATAGTGGTCCGACTTTTCATACAGCCCTCGCACTGCCTCAATTGCTCGTCCACTGCTATGTAATCAATCATTCTCTTCTGCTCACCCTCGTTCTCCTTGTATACCTGTGAATCATTTTATGCAGAAAAAGGCATTTGCTAAGAATACCCCCCCAAGACGGGGCAGATACTGTTACATCCAAGGATTATATATAGGAGTATATAATCCTTGGTTACCAGCGGCAAGATACAACGAGTGAGGACCCTAACACAGAACTCCTTCACCCACAACGGACCTCCATTGTTCAACTGCCTGTCTCAGACACTGAGAGACCTAAGTGGAATCACAACTGAGTCTTTCAATAAGAAACTGGACAAGTGGCTCTGTAAACTGACAGACCAGCCACCTACAGGCTACAACAGGATACACCAGCCGCCATTACAACACCATGCCTTGCCTCCTTGACGGAGGCCGACCTCAGCTTCGTCGTTAATGGACGGAATTACCATAAGTAAGTAGTTTCCGCACATCCACCAGGTACTCACCATTTTAAGTAAAACTGATAAAAGCAGCTGATGTTGTGTAGCACCGTCCTCGTCAGTTCTAGTGTACACCTTTGAGTATTTTAGCGGAGCACAACACGTGAAGATGAGGAGGGTCGGCTACCATTTCAGTCAAGGATTATATACATAATCCTTGACTACGACTATTGAAATCCTTGATTTCAGTAGTGGTAGACGTGATTGCTTTTATATTATATTTTTTCCTTTTGCTAATATTCAAGCTTTTCTTTGCATATTAGGGAACATTGCACATATTAGTTAAACTTCATGGGCTACTGCGCCACTGCTGGGCCACTGCGCATATCATACATTAATTATCCTTATTTACTATTAATTCCGTGTCAAAATATATGCCATTTTTGCTATAATCAGTAAGTAATCACATTCATTTAAATTTTTTGAACATTTTTCTCTCTTCTCTAATTCTTTTCTCTTTTCTAATAATTGTATCATCCTTCCCTCTCCCATTTGTCACATATCCATATCAACAAATGGTCTACGTGTGATGTATCAGTGTAAATTTTGTCAACTAATGGTTTATCAAAAAAACAATTTTCTTGATTTATACTTTACTATGACAGTAGATACAAGCCATACTAACTTTTTTTGTGCTGTGAACTATTTACAAATAAAACTGTCTTCCATATGATCATTACTAATGAAAGTTAAAAAGCACATCTATTACATAATATAGAAAGGCAATTAGTTATTAATTCCAAGTGTGAGTTAGAATATAAATCTTACTTATACTTAAGAGACTAAAATTTATAGATGTGTTTTTCATTATTGCTCTATGTTTAAAATAATAAATGTGCACATAATGACATAGTCTAGGATAATAATAGCATTCCAGCAAATGAGTAATGGCATTATTTATGAACAACAAAGCTTAATACTTCAGTCTTAACACTTACCAAAGTCATATTAAGATGTTACATAGGATTACACAGGAAGTACAGGTAAAAAGAGGCCTGTTAGCCTATGACAATGTTACCTGTTTACAAATCAAACTTCATCATTTTCAGTACATATTACTTATGAGAGTTATAAAGTGATGCTTTCCAGCAAATTAATTCACCAAATGCAAAGTATTCTACATTATCCACATGCTTCTCAGCCAGGTTCAAGTTGGTGTAAATCTGAAGCATATTTATATTATGTGTATATATATATATATATATATATATATATATATATATATATATATATATATATATATATATATATATATATATATATATATCATTATACTTATTTCATAGGATTCTATGTTACAAAATTTCTGAATACGTATAATTTACACAAATGAATACATTGAAAGAAAAAGAAGATGGAACAAGAGGCCTAAAAATTATGTCTTGAACAGGCATATTGAAGTGTGAATTATGAAAACCAAAAGGACAACATAAAAACAGTTTAGCCTGTAGTTACTTAGGTGAAGGATTTCTTAGCATTTGCCTTGGGTCAATGATGGCTGCTGTATTCAAAGTTGAAGGAGTATGTTGTACAGTGATTTAGAAATGGAGCCATTTCAAGGCGGAAAATTAGATTTTAGCTTATGCAAACACAATGTGATTATCACAAATGTAAACATGAAGAAAACTTGGCATAGGATCACATTAAAATAGGAGCAATCAGTTACTCTGACATAAAAATCAAGCTGCTTATTCTTATTGTTAAAGGTTTAATTGAAATCAATATATGTATGTGTATATGTATATATATATATATATATATATATATATATATATATATATATATATATATATATATATATATATATACATATATATATATAAATACATATATATATGATTTATTTATTTTGTACTTTTTGCTTTGTGACTAGCCCTAACTATCAAACAAAATACATTTTCTTATTCATATAAGATACCTAATAAGTTATTAACTAACTACTTGAAAGATAGAAAAATATTATTTTCATTGCAAACTACATAGTGAAATGTAGCCACACATAGTGAAAACAATGGGTAAAATGTTTTTTTGTTTATCTTTGAAAAAGGTTACCATATTTTTTTGTTTTCGTAGACATGACATATTTAATGTCCAGAAATACTTGGCCAGTGGAAAATATTAAAATATCCAATAATCCCTGGCATCTTGCCTATCTTCTATACCTTTCAAATTACAATTCTATGTAATTGGAGGTGGATTTGTTGAATGCAACAGTAAAAGGAAATTATTATAAAAATAAAGTGAAGATTGTGAAGGTGCACATTAGACAGAAAGCTTCACAAGGTAAGAAAATGGCATGTTTTTGGGTATATAAATTGAAAGTTAGAACAGTGAATATGCATATGAAGAAAGCACTATATAATAGTATAATAGGGCAAACACTGACAAATTAAAGTGAGGCATGGACATGGATCTAGGATTCAGGAAGTGGAGACTAGTTATTTGAGAGGTGATAGTGGTGTAAATACGATGGATGGTGAAAACAATATAAGTGTATATGGAAGGTTTGCTTTGTCTGTTAAAGGTGACGAAATAAATTGTGATTGGTGGAAGTGGTCAAACACAGCACCCTCATATGGTTTGCATATGTGAAGAGCATGGAAAAAAAGGTAACAAGGTGATATACAAATGTGGAGTGGATGCTGTGGTAGTAAGGAAGAATCCCTATAAAATAGGAAGACAGACTGTTGGAATACTTGAGAGAGAGGAGAGATGGGAGAATGGGAGGAATGAGTGTGCAGGAACAGTGTATGGACAGGAGTAAATGTTAACTCTTCTGTTGCGGCCATTCCTTGACGGAGTTCTAAAGAACGGACATCAGTGCAGATTAGATTAGATTGTTGCCAAGGACATTGGCTTGTTCAAAGTTCAGGCTTCAAGCACTTCATTTACTAGATCCTGGATGTGTTCCCAGGCAGTTGATGCACAACCCACAAATGATTTCAGGGATCAAGGTACGGGCTTTACCCATCAAGGCCTAAATCAAAGACGGTAGTAAGTACGGCTTTACCCATCAAGAGATAAATCAAAGACAGTAGTGAGTACAAGGGAGAGGGGCAGCTTAGCTATATCTCAACTTTACTGATCAATATGTATATTTTTGCATCTCTGGGATATATTTAAGTGGTAAAGCATGCTATAAATAAATAAATAAATATATATATATATATATATATATATATATATATATATATATATATATATGTATATATATATATATATATATATATATATATATATATATATATATATATATATATATATAAAATACATTTATAATGTAGTTTCAAACCAA
Organism: Metacarcinus magister; assembly: GCA_029783475.1. Classification (NCBI taxonomy): domain Eukaryota; kingdom Metazoa; phylum Arthropoda; class Malacostraca; order Decapoda; family Cancridae; genus Metacarcinus; species Metacarcinus magister. The sequence continues at coordinate 2,290,482 of JAPQNM010000040.1, forward strand.
AAAGTGTACACCAAAAATTCCTGTTTAACTAAAGGCAAGGCAACAAGAACCACAAAACAAGTGAATCACAGATCCTGAGTGGCACAGAAGTAACTGTACAATCTTCCTTTACAAAATAAGGTATCTTTTACACCACGTATGAAAAAAAAAAAAACACTATGCCATCAGTCTGCATTCTATCTGTGGTCTTGAAATAACAGATATGATTATCTTTACAGCCAAGTGACCTAAGTTTGCCTATTCTCCTTCACTTTAATCATAGGTAAGAAAATTATAATATATTCTAAACCAAAGAATGAAATAGATCATTACAATGAAACCTTTCAAAATATTCTAAGAAGCCATTATATAACTATCAATGAAATGACACTTAACACTACTTCAAAATCATAAAACAAAAAGTTTATTGTAGTCCTTATGTGTACTGTGCAGAAGTACTTATTTACTAAGGGTTATATGTACATTAACTCCTAAACTTCGGCAAGTTAGCAGCTGTTACCTCCACGTGGGTGTATTTGCATTAACCAAATTAAATAAATCGATAAATTAAATTAAAACTACAATCCTCTTTGTTAAACAAGACTTTAAAAAAAAAAAAAATTGTTATGTAGTGCTTTGTAACAATGATAGTAAGAATAAAGTGTGTATATCTCATCACTGTATCCAGACTCAATGAGTAGGATTTGAAGGAATTGGCACTTCACTCTCAGGAGGGAGTGCAGTGGGGATATTCATGCTTGTGTATTGTTATTTTCATTACTTTTGCAAGAGTAACACAGTGCACAAGCTACCACTTGGTGGTGAGTACTCATATGCACTGCTCCTGTTACTAGCCAGTGCCCGCCTTCATTTCACAGCAGTAAATGCTCCCAATCCAGATAATGGATATTGGGATGAGTGAGATGACAGGCGTAGTGGTGATGATTGTTCTCCCTCACTAGCCTGTGTCTGATTGCATCACAGCTTCTGCCACTATAAACATGCCTTCTTCTGATTAATAAATGATTCCATCATTGCTGTCAGACTCTACCTGTGCTCTTTCTTCAGCACTTACAGACAAGTGTCTCGGAAGTAGGTTTTTTGACAGCATATAACTAATGACAATGGATGTTTAGTAACCAGACTGTAGATATGAGAAAAAAATTACAGAAAATTTTTTAATGTAGCCTACAAACACATCAGAACTCAAAATGGTTTCCTAAACATGCAGCTGCAACTGTACCTTGATGTTTCGGAGTTCAAATGTATCCTTCAAATCCATAGCAAAGGCCAAGAGTCAGAATTTTTAATGGCAATCAATATTAATTTTTTCCTTCTCTATATAGGCCCATCATCATCTGCCAGGACAAGGAGAGACTGAAGATCAATCAGGATCCTTTTCTTCCTAATCATCATCTTCAAAGTCCATACAAGTGTCTCCAATCATCCCTGTGTCAATGGGTGTGGCACAGTACTGGGACACAGATCGCAGTGTAAAGAAAACAATGCGCTTCAGTCTGGAGTTGTAGAAGAAGTAGTTGAAAGACCAAAGGCATCCATCCTCTGAGTATGGATCAGATGTCTGATCTAGAAAAAAACATAAACAATAAAATTCTGTGACATGCCATTCGTGACTTACATCATGGAAGGATATCATGAATAGCAAATCCAACTTTAAAATGGAAAAAAAAAAAGTTATATATAAGGAGGCACTTGTGTCACAATGGTTTGGGCACATGGAAAAAAGGGATTTTGATATTTTTTTCTAATGCTATTGGAAAACCAGTCAAGGACAATAAAAAAACTATATAAAAAAAGCCCACTTGTACATACATTGCCGGTTTCCTAAAGAAGAAAGAGTAATAAAAAAAGGAGACCAAATTAAGGTTGCAGGTGTATTGATACTCTTCTCTTAAATGAGTTCAAGTCATAGTGGTAATAATTAATTAAGTTATATAAGGTTAAATAACTAACCAGGATTGTAGGTGTAAATTTCACACTCCGGCAAACAAATGGCACTGTCCAAGGCAGCCCACAGCTCTGACTCAACTGCCATGAATTCTGCTCTGGCAACAGCCATCATCTGCCGCTGAACTGTGCGCATCACCCACTGCAGATATTCATAAAAAATTTAGTGATTAAATTATTCCATCCAATAACTATAAATACAAGTCATGAATTCATCTACCAAACATCATGATATATACTACAGTAGAGCATATACAAGAAAATACACTTGGCAAAACGTTGATATCCTTGAAATCGCTATCCGAGGGCAAACTGCTTACCTAGAAAAATAAAATTAGTCTGGAACATTTTAGCTGGGTCACATATTTCTCCTTTTTAAATACAATAAATCTTCTTATGCTGCTTGCATGACAGGAAATACCAAAGAAAGAGGTGCCAGTGATTTCATAAACCGAAAAAATTTAATTACTGTGTCACAGTGATCAATAAATATATCTCATTGTCTGTGTGTGGCATCCAAGCACATGGATAACTTCACTCTCGTATCTGGATGACCATACACAATCATACCTCAATGACCACTCTTAACCTAAGTCTCTAAATGCAGGGGAATTACATTAAATTAGTGGTGAACTAGCCTTCCCTGATTCTAACAGTTGTGTTGATGACGGTACTGAAATGTATGAATCAATCATAGAACAAAAACAATGAACATGGGGAGTTCATTCCTTGTATACTAGACTCCTCATATTCAACAATCATAAAACTAAATTAGATAGAAATGTACATATTTTTGTATATCTGAAAATTACCTCAACAGATGGCTCCCGTGAAAACTCCTGAGAAGAGGCATTGCTGAAGTCATAGTCAGGATGAAAAGCTGCATTCATGGTGGAGATGAGGTAAAAGAGAGTCTTGCGGTTGATTTTATCTGCCAACGGACTATCCTCACCTCCACTGCTTTGGGAACCCCTGAGAACAAATCTTTAGCTTGACAGTGGAGGCCAAATGTGGCTCTCCAATGCACCATGAGTTGTACAGTAAGATCAATAGTACATTTTTATGAAATACCTTTATAAATTAAGAAAAAAATTATTTAGCTATATCCTATTTTGACATTGTTTTAGTGATCAATTCATTAACTTTAATTCAAGTCAAAATGAAAATTAAAAAATATATATAAAACAGCAAGTAGTATACATTATCATCAAGATTAATTCTACCCAGGAGGAAAAGGAAGAGGAAGGAGAATGTAGGAATGGATTTATCCAAACAATCCATGTTAACTCCTGAATATAAGAAAGCTGTGTCCTTACTGCTAGGTACGTTGTGACTTTCTCATGAAAGTCATAAATGTGTATGTTTATTGGACAGAAGTGTGTAACCAGAAAGAAAAAGGTACACAATTTCTTAAAGTAAATACCGTATGTGAATAAGTAGTAGTGATTGGCAGCTTAACCATTACTTTCAGACTCCAATGTGACTACCTATTGAGGGTGCGTGGTGCAGTTTGCCGTGAATGCCTCCTCTCCTGGCCTTACCACCAAGGTTAAACCTGCCAGGAGACTGTGGTCTGGACATCCACTCTCTTGTCACTGCCACAGCAGAATCAACACTAAATACTACATCTCATAAATGGTCATAGAAATACTGACATTACAGACATGCACACACATGCACACAAAACAACCAGAAATGAGTATGTAAGAATCAAAAGAGAAGAAGAAATTAACTTTGAGAGAAATATAATAGAAAAATGTAAAAATGAACCAAAACTTTTCTATAGATATATAAACGGAAAAATGAAAAACAGGGAGGGAGTAGAAAAGCTGAAGGTAGAAGGCAGTGTACAAAGATGCATTACAACAGGCTGAGGTGATGAATAATTGCTTTCAGACTGTATCAACAAGAGAAAGTTAATTTAGAACGAATAATATTAGAGCAATGGCAAATTTAATGGAAAACATAAAAGAAGACATAATAGAAATAAAAAAAAGCCGATGGAAAATCAAGATGTGAGAAAAGTGTCGGGTGCAGATGGAGTGTCAAATTGGATAATGAAGAAGTGATAATGGCAAGGAATGTACAAGTAAAGGAACGAGTAGACAAATATAGATACAGAGACAAGATCACACAAGTGTAGCTTAGGCCCTGTACACTACAACTAGGTAAAGACACACATACACGCAAGCGAAGGCACGCACACACACACACACACACACATACACACATACACACACACACACACACACACACACACAGACACACACACACACACACACACACACACACACACACTCACATCCATGGTGGAGAGTGGATGTCCATTAGGTGCTCTCTCAGTAGGAAAAATTTAACTCCTTCAGTGGCAGACAAGAAGGCTGAATGTCTCCATTTTTGAGAGGAAGAATGCAGGTTGAGTTGAAATACAACTATTAAACTTTATAAAAGACAGTGATGCTGTATTCGATCATTTTTGCAAGGTAATAGGTGAAATACTCAAGTCATGAGGTACAGATTATAAAGCCATGAAGGCTACACGTTCACTGTGATTTGGGATGCCATTCGATAGCCTGAAAATACGCACTAACCCTAACAGACAGATCCAATTTATATATGGATTAATGTAATGGAGTCTTACTGTACTGTGCTGTATGTATAATCAGACATAATGAAAGCAAAAACTATCAAATTTTATTGAAAATAATTCACTTTGTTCTTCCTCCAAAAAATTTTATTTTTATTCCGAATAATGCATATTTCAATGCTTCCTTGAAACTATCCATGAGCAGACTGTCTTACTGACTGTTTGAAGGGCAGCATTGCCCTGACCAACAGCCCCCAGGTGGCCTCGCCCAGGAGGTTCACAGGCACCCACGTTGCCACTGGTCCACCCACTATGAGGTCGCACCACCGACTTCGGACCAGAAGTACCTAAGAGACATATCTAATGGCTGTACCAGGAGTGTCCTAGAAACTGTGTAACTACCTACAGGTTATGTATGATCTGAGGCACCTATAGTCTACCAAATCTTAACATAGATTCCTGGTGGGGCAGAATCCAGTATTCCCATGGGTCCAACGCTGCCTGTCTATGTGAACTAGCCAGTTAGAACTTGATGTACATAAGTAAAAGGCATATAAAATGCTTTAACGAAATTTGGCAGCATTGGACCCATGGGAATACTGGATTCTGCCCCACCAGGAATCTATATTAAGATTTGGAAGACTATAGAATCAGAGTAATGTAAACGACAAAAAGTAAAAATGGAGAAAACCAAAAAGTTTTGCAACATTGAGAATGTGATATCTCCTCAACTAATTGAGCTAGGAAGCTACGTTTGGTGTCAAAATGTTTGTTCATGTATGTACTATACAACCACCAAAGTGAAATAAGTACGTTATTAAAGCATTCTGAAAGATAATGAAAACCATGTATTTCTCCAATAAAATTTTGTTAAGAAATGCAACAAAACACATTAAATTGAGATCAATTCAACTACCAGCAACATCATTACCTTTATCAATGGCTTTTATCATGTATGTTCCAAATGTAAAATCTGTTCCATCAATCACTGTGAGATTATCTGTGAGTTTGTCCTACAATCTCAAGGCAAATGACTTAACAGTACTAGATTCCCTACACTACTAGGGTTGTTTAGATGGTTGGTAAGGTCAACTTACTTAGCATGAGAGTGGGGAGAGGAGGCTTCCATCATGGACTGTGGTGGAGAGAGGGCCTGCATGTCACTCAAACCAGAGAAGCTGTGGAACCTTTTGTACAATGCCTTCTCCTGGCCAACCATCTTGCAAGAATAGCTCTCCAGCCTGAAATATTGATGACAAAGATAGGTAGTAAAGGTAGCTCTGAAATACTGCCTTCATCCATTTTTCCAGCTTCATAATATATGTAATAGAAAAATATCCTGAAAGAACGAAATTGACCAAACATCATTCAGAACTAATCTAGTGTCTGCTTTTTTTGTGTGAAATTATTTTCTAAATTATCTTTTTGAACCCTTAACCAGAATTCCTTTCATGTAGCTATTGCAAAATGAAGGTCACTCTTGTGTGATTTACAAGAACCGTATGCAGCCTTCATAGACCTAGAAAAAGCATATGATAGAGTTGATAGAGAATCTCTTTGGAACATTCTGAAAAGTTATGGTCTTGGAGAGCAGTTATTGGAAGGCAAGTGCATGCGTGAAGTTGGATGGCGATCTCAGTGAAAGTTTACCTATAGAAGTGGGAGTGTGTCAAGGATGTGTGGTCACCAAGGCTGTTTAATATTTTTATGGATTGGTGTATGAGATAAATAAAGCTGTAAATGTAGATACAAGACTGAAGATGAATGTAATGGGTTGGGTGTTGGTGGCATGCCTATTTGCAGATGACACTTGTTGTTGCAGAGAATGAAGAGGAACTTCAGTGGTAGATTAATTTTATAGTGTGGAGGGAACTGCAAGAATATTACCATCGTGTTCTCTGCTGATCGTAAAAGGCAACAAAAAGGGGCGGAGCGAGGGGTCTGGGAAGCCCTCCTCTGAACTCTTACAAACAGACAGGGTACAATAGGGAATGGGAGAGTAAAGTCTCCCCGAGTCCTAATTGACTTGTCTTGGATACCCCCTTTGTATGGGGATATAAGCCAGCTATAAAGATAGGGTAAGGTAATCAATAGGTATGCAAAAAACAAGGAAAAATTCCTTTCTATGACTGTACACCTCCCCCATTTAAAGATGAATATCATATTTAATCTCATAATATGCAGGGATGGTTGTACTTTGATGTGACACTAAGTGTTTGTAAAGATTTATATTCATTTAAGAGCTCAGCGTGGAGCCTCTTAACATTTTACCCAAATTCAGTCGAATCACATCAAAACACCAGATAAACTCATTTTCCTTCAAAAAATACTTGAGAACCTCTTTTTGTAAACCAAAAATTAAATACAATCTTCATGCAACATCCATGTTTTGGAGGCTGCAAATAATACCTTGAGCTGTGACATAACTTGTTAATAGGTCAAAATAATGTGTTCAGTACATTGTTGTCTAGATAGTGAAATCAATTCATTAACACACACACACACACACACACACACACACACACACAACACATACCTTCCCATGATGCTGGAGTCAACTGTCTCAATGTTAAGGGCGCTGTTGATCGCCTCAAAACCTGATGACTCAGGTAGCAGCTTCATATCGGAGGTATTTCC
>JAPQNM010000040.1:2302652-2307652 GCA_029783475.1 Metacarcinus magister
GTGGAAATGGTTGGGGAAGACCTTTGTCCTGCAATGGATTCAAAGAGGCAAATGATGATGATGTTGATGATGATGATATTTGCATACACATCTATTCACTAAACACGAATTCCATTCGTCCGACAACACATATGCACCTACCTGGTTTTGAGGCTGAGGTTAGTCAGGCCATAGCGGGTAGTCATAGGTAACAGCTTGATTGGACAGTGGTCGTGGGTGCGGCAGCAAGAATCGAGTGCTGTCCGAACTCCAAGGTGACGGTAGACGACGGCTTGGTCACTTCTACCACACCAAAGTGTTCCAGGGAAGGATCCCTTGGAGTACAGAAAAACTCTGACTCCACAGATTAATGGGATTCGTGTCTAAGGATTTTTAAAAAAACACAGATAAAGGGAAATGTTGACGCATTCACATTCCACGAACATTGGCAGAAAACTTTAGTAGAATATTGAAGCAGCTAATTATTATTTAGATGGGAGAGAAAACTATCCACACACACACACACACACACACACACACACACCTGCAGGTCGTGAGGCGGGTTGGGGTGTGTTTAACACGCCACACATGGTGGACAAGTGCACCATGAAGGGCAGCTCTACAGGCTGGAGGGGCATGATTTCCCCGAGGTACTCCAAGGCCTTGCGCTGCTCCCACGTCTCTCTGCAGCGAAGATAAGTAGTTATTTGTAGACGACATCAAGACATCTCAATTCATTATTTGTATAATGAGGACTTTGAACTGCAGTGGACTCATAGAGTGTAGTGGTGTGTATAATGATTAGTATTGTATTTGAATGTGACATGTGCATCTATGACTGAGAAGCTATAAGAAGATGGCGCGTCCCGCATTAGGCTTATGTTAGCATCTTGGTGGGAAGGATGCAGGGCGAGATGTCACCAGGGTACCATGTAGTGAATAAGTATAGATTAGGTTGTATGGGGTTAGTAAAGGTTTGTTGGGGACATTAGTTGTTATGTAGGTTAAGTTATATATATAGTAGGTAAGATAAGATAAGTGATATGTATATGTAATTGAATGGAGGAAATGTTGGGTAGACGTGTATGAGATGTAGTCCGTGGAGGCGCGGAAGAATACATTGTGTGAGGGCATACCGGGTCACAAAGGGGGGTGGGTCATATATAGGGAGGAGAGCGGGGTCACGGGTCTCTCTTGATCACAGAAGCGGAAGTTGTCTGGTTGACGAGGACTGAGGTCCTGAGGCGTGGTGGAGGTCCCAGGTGGGGGAACAAAGGTATGTGTTTTGGTTGGTGTTAGAAGTGTTTGGTATACTTTGGTTGGAGTTGTGACTGGTTGGAGATTGGTAGGAAGCATACATTGGTTAGAGTTTGGTAACAGAGGACAGGAGAAGTCCACGTGTTATAAGTATTGTGTATACTTTGGGTTCTGTGTTTGGTACTTCATCTCAGCCATAAATATTACTGTGACGGACACACATTGTTATTAATTAAGTACTCGGGAGTTTTGATTTATAATAAATATAAATATAAGTTGTCACTGGCTTAGATACCCCAGACATCTATTAAAATAGAGAGACGTGACATAGAGGCTGATGATAATGATGATGAATAAATAGATAACACGTTAATGCCACTCAATAAAAAAGGAAGACTGATAAATACAGTGTTACTCACATGACCTCTTGCACGATACAGTCGAGTATCGTGGCGTTGTCTGTGAGGAGCACCGCCGCCACAGCCTGCTCATGGAAAAAGGTGACCCAGTGTGCCCCAGCCCTCGGTGTGAACTCCGATCTCGAGGGTAAGGGATGACTACCCCATGAATTCCTCCTCCAATGGCTCTTTTGCAAGGGATTGTCGATGTTCCCAGAGCTGATGGTGGTCGACGAGGAGGGAGGTATGTTCAGAGAGGCTTGAGAAATACTCTTATCAGTTTGCAATACACTCGTATCCATTTTTGTCTCCACGATGGTTTCCTGATCCGAATGAATGATGTGTGGAATGTGTTGCTCCCTAATGGAGACTCTAGGTTGAGAATCATTCTGTTGCTGGTTTGGCTCATTTTTCGTTTCATCATGACTGGAATGAGGGTTTTCTAGTTGGTGGCTAGGTACTATTTGGATGTAAGCCGACTTGTTCAACGCCTCGTGTTCGTAACGGTGTAATGAGGATGTGGAGGAGGCGGTACCAATCGTTCCTTCATTTTCAGGTTTATCTAAGCGACTCCGAAGTGAAAGGAAAAAAACAAAGAAAACTGACATCAGAGCCGTAGCTCTCCAGGGAGACTTATGCATTCCGACTCCTGTCCATGCAAATAACTAACTTCAATTCTTCGCTTCAGTTTTCGTGCAAAAGAGTTCATTTGAGTTACATCCATGTATCTGGAATGGTATTTGAATGCGTGTATTTTTCTATCCGCACGCGAATATGATATAGGTAACCCCTTGTATTGCTCATCAGCATCAGTATCGGCATCAACATCAATAGTATCAGTAGTAGTTATCCTTTATTTGTTGTAAATGGAATCAGCACTGCATCAGCGTTCCAGAGTTGCGTGGTCTCTGGACATCCTAAAAATAAATAAATTAATTAATTTAATAACATTTGAATATATGTTTAAATAATGACAAGTCCATAACCTTACCCCCCTCCCCTTTCCTTCCCCGAGAGCTGGGAGACCTTGAGAAAAATCGTGCAAGCCTCCATACCCTAACCTCACCTAATAACCTCCAAGATAGGGGCAAGCCTCAAACCCACACAACAAAGATGTGATGCTACTCTAACATCACTAAATAACCAGTTATACTCATATAAAGTATCTTCTTCCAGAAATAGGAAAATGAGAATAGTTGCTACACGCCCCCGAAAATACGATTTACGCTTCCATATTTCAGTTAAGGGGCATGATATAAATCTCTCAACTAAAATGTGAAACAAAATTTTGAAAACAAAACGTAAAGGAAAATGAAACCGATTATAACTAGGTAAATGTTGAATATATCTTCCTCGTCTTTGTCGACATTAACTGTTCCGCTGCTACATTAAGATCTCGCATATTACTCAACTTATCTATATAGTTATATTTCCAGACACATTTGGTCTATCAGAAAGTTAGGTTATTAGGTGGCGTTAGCCTGAATTTTGAAATGCTTTTCATCATTACTTTTCGAGAGAAAGTCGTGAGATCACTCACTAGTTGAACCGTTCTTAATTGTCCTCAAGTTTCATAAACAACATTTCCGGTTTCAAATGCACAGTCACATCCTGGAATAGACTATTGAGGGGAAAGGGAGACTGGATAGTAAAACCAGTACTACGCATATATATATATATATATATATATACCTTCAGCATGGCAACACACTCTACAACACAGCTTTCCCTGAACGGCTCTATCGTCACTACCACGTACGAGTAGCTACCTCAACCACAATCACTTTCCCTTACCCCCACACCCCTAACTACACACACACACACACACACACACACGATGAGATACAGTTACCCATATGGCTTTTCTTTCAGACTTTTGTTTAGTTGTTCCGTCCGTATCCAAGCGACATTACAAAAACAACTAACTCTTTACCTGCACTATGATGATTCCAGAGTTACCAGATAGTAACGTTTGAAGACTGGTCCGCAGCAGTCGTCTCTTCAGTACACGATTGCACCATGATTCACTTAATGATTGATCTTTCTCTTGACAAGCATATTTTGTCCTGCGTTATAGCTATGAGACACTTTATGCTATCCGTTATTCGTCACCCGCTACCATGATGCACCACCACTCAGCTTGCGATGTGTAAGGTGGGTTAGGAGGAAGAAACGTCGCAGCTTTCACCACGACCCACCTCCAGGTGAGAGCGACTTCCACACCCACCCACTGGTTCGTCCACACTGATGTCTGTTTGAAATGTGCGAAGTGGTTTGTGGACGCATGTTGATGGCGTCGTACTTTCTCTCAGAGCATGTTAGTTTAATTGTGAAAACTTTATGTTGTTACTGACTCCTACTTTGATTGTAACTGAACAAAAGACATTTTACTAGACAAAAGTGTTTCAATGTTTCATAATTTATTTTTCAAGTCTAATTTGGTGATGGTGTTTATAATATTTATGTACTTGGTATTGTTTATCTAACTCGTTGATTTTACTGTCTTCTCCTCATCTTAGACATATGGCTCTGCTTATTTTTTTTCCATCCAATCTGCGATATGTTACTGATGATAGAGGTCTGAAATTGCGCCATCTGGGTTTCTGCCTTCAAACTGGAAAGTCACGTGCATGTGAACGAAACACACACACACACACACGGCCGCTTGACTCGATGGGTCATAACATGCCTCCTGGCGCTATTCGGAGTAGCCTAGGTCACTGTTGACCCCTCTCCCCCTCAGTGAGAAGTGGAAGTTTTCACAGAATTAAGAACAGTGAACTTGGAATAAACATACAACATAGTGAAGAAAATTAAAGAAAAAGGAAAGAAAATATAAGAACTATAAACACTGAACAACCGTGTGGTGGAGTGGGCGAACGAGTCTTGACCTGACTGGCTGTAACTGTGCAAGATGCCTATCGGTGCTAATCCATGCTTGTTAATCCCTTCCTCGGACCACCTCGGACCACACAGCTGCACCTCCACCCACTACCCACGCAGCTGCACCTGCGTGACCCAACAACTCACACGTCAACCACCTAGTCGTGTCGGCCTCCTACAGGCTGCACCTCCCCAACACCTGAAGGCGATGCCATCTACCCAGGCTCGAGTTCATCCCCAACCCCCCAAGGTGCTACACCAACGTCACCACCAAGTTGCACCAACCACCGGCCGGACAAGATCGTGAAGCGGACCGGACTTTACTCGACCCACCACATACACCCTATCACTAGGCTAACAATAATTGTTTCAATACTCTCATGTAAAAATTTTAAAGTCTTCCACTCCTCACATTTAGCCTATGGCTGCAATTTAAAATAAACCGTTTATTATTATTATTATCACACACACACACACACACAC
>JAPQNM010000040.1:2312652-2355152 GCA_029783475.1 Metacarcinus magister
CCATTTCTTTGTTGGCAGTCAGGCTGCCTTGTATACACTCCGATCTACCTCTCCCACGGACTGTGAAGTAGTAAATAAGTGCCTTGACTTCATAAGGCTCATCTACACCCTAGAGGGCACTGGTGCTACGGTCCACTTCACCTGGGTGTCTTCTCATGTGGGCATCCAGTTTAAGGAAAAAGCAGACAACCTTGTTCAGAGTGCCCTTCAGAATGGCACAGTGGACCCTGGCACACAGTACAACTTGAGTTATGTTAAGAGTAACATTAAGCACTATGTAGTAAATAGTAATATAAGTGGTGAGTTGACGCATTGCTACCACACTGGCAGTCCAAGCAGCTTTCACTATGTGTATCTCCTAAAATAGTGACTACACTTATGGGAAACTTAGAGCATCTCACGATGTGGCAGCAATGTGGCTTAGGCATATATGTATCTATGTATCTAGGCATCAATGGAAAGTTAGTAATTCCCCTGGTACGTGTTGTACCTTGTGTGCTGCACCAAGGGGACACACACTGCAACACTGTCATGGAATGTCCACTCATTGATAAATTTAGGTCTCAGGGCCACCATCACCTGCCTACCCTTGTCTCTTGTTCTTTGGACTCTCCACATTTACGATAAACTGATGGAGTATCCTTGGGTAAACCATGCACAACAGTTTGCTTTATGTAGGCGATAACCTGCATTATTTCAACTACCATAACATGATTGAAAGCCCATGTCTAATAATTCCATCAAATTTCTCAATCAGAGATCATTAGTAGCATATGTAATCATGTTTGTAGATGGGTACATAACCTTGAACCTTCACAAGTGCGAGTACATTGGGATGAATGATGCCAGATTAGTTAGTACTTATTAATTATGTTTATATTGTGGTTCTTATGATTATAATAATGGTATTTGAGTATCACTAGATATAATTAAATCTGCTGAATATAAATCCTGATAAACTACTCAATATAGACACATCATGTATAAGAAGAAAAAAAATAGTTGAGTGATGTTTAGATTCGGGACATATTTGTTAACCTACCACAGATAGCGGATATAAACATGCCTCCAATTAGGTGTCACTGGGTATGTATGCGATGGTTCACACTTCAAACAATGAAAAAAATGCCTTTTATACATCATACACGCATCAAAGGTTATATGGAAAGAATCAGTGACGTAGTGTGCAGTGTGCAAGAGTTGAAGGGTAGCAGTACCATTATCCCTCAGCTGTGTGACAGGTTCAAAGTAATTACCCTGTTATAGGATGACTCCAGTGTTTTCAGGGTAACAGGGTAGAAAGTTGGAAAACACCAAATTCTAGGGTAATTTTATCAGTACTGCATAACCTACTGCAATTCATCCATTTTCAAGATGAAGAGAGAGGGAGAGAGAGTATTTTACTGAAAACTATCCTTTCCATTGAACCATTAGCATCTAACTTCCCAAATGTTGTGCCCGAGCATCACATAAACAGCATTGATCATGAGTGGCGCTGCTATACGTAACACAAAACTGAATGTTCAGAGCGACATGTCTGGAAATTTTGGATGGCAGGGAAGGTTTTGAAGAAAGATGATGGTAGGCTACACCCCTATTTCCTTGGGTGGGAAATTTCATGACAAAACTATTATGCTTGCTTCATTCTATTGCCAGCGTTGAGAGGATGTTTTCTCAAGTTAATCTAATGAAATTTTATTTATTTTTTTTAACACAGCTACATTAATAAGAATGCTCCATCCCAAGATAACATTTGAAAATTCACCATCAGACAAGTTCAAAGTTACATCTGCACACACATGAAGCTGATGATGAACCACATCTATAACACTGAACACGAGTAAAACAACACCTCACAAAGACAACAACACTAGTATATTGCATCACAAGCAGACGTGATTTTATTAATGTAGAAATGGTATCAATATTTCTTACATATGCATATATGGGAACTTTAAAAAAAAAAATCCAGGGTAATATTGAAGTAAATAGGGTGATTGAAAGGCGAATCTAGTGTAATTTTCTCCGCACCATCCCTCAGTGTTTGTCCAAGTGTGTTGGAGGGAGGGTCTTTCAGGTATCGTTCTCTCGTTTCATTGTTTTTTTTCCTTTCTTGTGTGTATGAACTTTCAATTCTATAACAGTGTTTGTGAAGTGGTTCATAACAGTGAGAGTTTTGTAGTGTTGCTTGAGATGAAACAAAAAATACTGAATTCCTTTTCTTTCATAGTAAAAGACCCTGTGACAGTCGTTTTGCATGTTTATATATTCATTTGTTATTTGTTTATTTGTTTACAACAGGTGGTTATCATAGTTTCTTAGCTCATTATAGTTTTACTAGATGTAACATGAGGTGATAATACAGACCACTTAGTGTGGTGAAACCCTCACCTATCCTTACGTAAATGTCTTAAGTAGCACAACTGTCACTGATTATCTTGGGTAAACTTATTCACTTGTAGTTTAACCAAATCAACATTACTATAACTCTTACTCGGTTACTTTTTACCTACCTAATTAGTTAGTTTGGTGCTTATCCTTATGTGTGTTTGTAATGACTGCTGTAGCTGGGTTAGGTAAAAGTTCAGTTGAACTCGGGTACTGATATCCCGGTAAAACCGAAGTATTTTAGCGAGTTTTGTGTATTAATCACTAATTAAGTGGCGAAAATACTTCTTTTTGTTTTTATCCTTCCTAAAACTTACTTCTCGGCCCTGGTGGAGAATGTGGGTCCCACTTCCACACTGTCCATTCTCTATTTATAGAAAATTAAATCTAACCATTCCAAATCTAACCTAACCTGGCTATGTACGGTGTTTTAGGTTAGGTTATGAATCTCAAATATCATTTCTGGAATGAATTTATCAAAATTGTTGAGAATTTTGCAGACTTCAGCTTTGTGAAAAGAACCCCATTGTAATTAGGGTGGCCTTCTACATGTATTTGTTGGGACAGTCCTTATGGTGATATTAATATTATTCATATTTATTTATTTTTCTACTGAATAGCTAGTATGTTCACCATTACTGCAATAATATTTATGACAGTTTTAATGTTTCCCTGAAAGTCTGTGATACAAACATTTTTGTATGATTTTGATTAATTTACATTTGTCTCTTAATGATGACTTTTCATTCATGATATATTCTTTTAAAAATTATACTGAAAATCTAAAATTGACTGCATGAGATTCTCCCTGAATATGTAATTCAGAGAATTTGTATTGCAATCTTGTTATGCTAACTCCACCTTGATTCCACAGAATGGCTGGAGCACCTGAAATGATGGATATGGCTACAGAGGAGGTGGCAGCTGAACCCTTAGTCGGAATGATGGACATGGTTCTCCTAACCTTGTTAGGGGTTGTTTCCGTCTACTATTTCTTCATCAGAAATACAAGCAAAAAAGAAGACAATTCTGCCCTCAAGAGCTTCACAATATCGTAAGGATATTAAATTAACTGAACATTTCAATCTTCTTTGTTTGTTCTGCCAGACAGTTGTTTTTTGGCTAAATAAGCTAAAGTTTTCTCAGTTAGCTTAGATATGCAGATATGCACCTGCTCTGGTCATCAATGTAGAGTTTTAATAACTTTTCCATCTTCTCCATTATGGGTTCCTATTGTTTGGTGTTTGCTTAGGCCATCAAGGAGGTGGCAAACTGCAGTAGTAAACTCGCACAACACAACTGCCCAGTCTTTCCCATACCACATTTGAGCTTGGTACAGTGTTACATGCAGGGTTGGCTCCAAGTACAGGCGACTGTACTTAAGTCCAAGTCCAAGTACATGTCATTGTGCTTAAGTACAAGTAATTTATGTGAAAAAAAAATCCTGTAATATCTACTCCCCGCACACTGGGGCAGGTCCTTGCCTTGGGTGTAGAAAGCCCTTGAGGCTCCAGGAAAGAGCTAGTAACAATACACTTAACACAGGATCGATGTACTTGGCTTAGTAGTAGGGTGGCTTTTTTCTTGTGTCTTTTTTCTCATGCTGCCCGCGGAAGCATCTTCACGTTGTAGTTCCAGTCAAGGGTAGTGTTGATGGCAGCATGTGGATGATCTTTGGCCACTCAACGGTTTTACAAAGAAAAGTGGCCAGCTTGTGCCGTGACTCGAACTCGGGACTTGTTCGTCTTGCCTACATGCTAGCCACTAGGCCACCGCCTCCCCTGCTTGTTGCTGTCTGAGGAGAAAGCTGCAACACCCTTACTGGCTACAGGACTGAAGGGAAATGCACACACATTGGGCTGTCCATGATTATAACACCACCTAGCATTACAGTAACACTTGTTTTGGCACACAAGCACGCCTCCCCTTTCACCCGTCCATTGTTTATAGTCACTGTATCACCACCAGCACCTCCTGCCTGTCTCCTAGTCTTGCATAGTCCTTTAGCTCATGTCTCGGCCCAACACCCTGTCTTCCTACTACCATATGGTGTCGGCTCTGCCAATACGTCCTGTCTGTTCCATGGCCTGGCATTGTTCCTTCTGCTATGGGAAAATGGCTCCCTCCATCCTTATATAACACCTGCCAAAAACTGGCAGCTATGGGATTGCATATCTGCTTTGCCATCCAAGTCTGGTGTCTCCCCTGCTCCCGCATCAGGATTACGCCTGCTTACAGCTGATGACAGAAAAGCACAGGGAATTGCACCATGGTGTGTAACATTATAATCAAAGCTTGCAATTAAATCATGCTTTTCTTTAATTTCATAGATTTAGAAAAACCCCAGTTTATGTGAGAAATATGACCAAACATTATCTTTTCTACTACCATTGGAATGTACCTTTACATAAGTAAAGGTTATTCATTACCGATGAATACTTATTGTAATTCATGGAAAAGTCTGGCTGAATTACCGTGAATTACTCTAGTAATTCATAGCTATATTGGTATTATACATTGGTTTATTTTTTAGGGTTGTATGATTTTAATGACTCATATCAATGAGTTGACAAATATGGTAATTTACCATCAGAATTAGCAATAGGCAATACTATACCTCTATCTGTGATTGAATACACTAATCCTGCGTTGTACGATGCATCGGCTTACAATATTTTGCTTATACAATCTATCTGTTTTATTACACCGTTTTCAATATACAATCACCATGTGCTCGCGTAAACGATCAATAGCCTAAGTGGCTGGAGTGCTCGCATTTCTACAGGTATTTTTTTATGATTTCAGTGCCCTGATGCCTCAGTAGCAAAGTTGCACAACTTGGCCGCCCAATCTATCCCGCTCTACACTTGAGCTTGGTATGGTGTTACAGGTATGTAGTGATCGTAAAATCTACGCCACTCACACCTGTGTAGGTCTTTGCCCTGGATGCAGGGAGCACTTGAGTTCCCAGGGAAAAGCTATTACCAATAGACTTACCACATGATCGGTGTACATGGCTTAGTAGGAGGTGACTTCTGCTTGTTGCTGTGAGCAGAAAGCTGCAACACCTTTATTGACTACAGGACTAAAGGGAAGCACATACAGATTGGACGGACTGGCTGTGATTATAACACCACCTAGCATTACAGTAACACTTGTCTTGGCACATAAGGATGCTGCCCCCTTAACTCAGCCACTGCTTATAGTCACTATTATCGTCAGCACATCATGCGTGTGTCCTGGTCTCGCGTAGTCCTCGTGTTCAAGTCTGAGCCCAAATGTCTGTGTTCCTTTTACCCTAAGAAAACAGCTTCCTCCATCCTTATATAGCACCCGCCAAAAACTGGTGGCTACGGGGTCGCATATCTGCTTTCCCACTCAAGTCTGGCATCTCTCTTGCTACCACCTCAGGATTACCATAAATAATGGCATACAAGTCTACTTTTTGAGACGTTAACTGGTCTTTTCCATATTTGAAAACATTGCCATTCAGGATTTTCAAGAGTGGACAAATTTTTGCAAACTTGTCATTTGCCAGCAGCTTTATATTTTCTGCAGCATGAAAAAACTTCATTATTTCACCAAAACAATCCCGATGCATAAAATTAACAATTAGTTTGTAGTACACATCACGTGCTTCTGTCATTGAAATTGGCGAAGTGGAACAATACAATAACCTGACACCAACAAAATTCCTATGAAAGTTTTCATTTCATCACTTGTCAAAGAAAAGCTTTGGTTTCCTCGTTGAACTGCATAGTTCACTGTCTCTTCCACCAGGTGATCAATGGTTATCATATCCAAGAAAAGTTCAATGATCTCACTAGGCTTTCATGGAATCTCAGCAACTGACGTTGGAACTCTTGACTTTTCTGGGAGATCATCTGCCTTCCATTGACTGAACTTTATTTTTTTCCTCGTCTGGCATTATTCTCTTTCGACGTCATCAGCACTGTCCTGCAGCTGTGAAGATCCTATCACTGCTAAAGCAGTTAGTTGGGTTGAAGGGACAGTAGAGGTGTGCATATGGTCTTCACCAGAATCCTCATCCGTCACAGCACCATCATTTGGTGGCATGATGTACAGACTCTGTACATGAACTTCACTCTGTTTTCCCAATCCATTGGATTCATCTTCATCACTGTCTGCATTCTTGTCAGATGTCAGATAGATTTCTCTAACTCATCTAGTATCTCATTCTAGGTCAGGTTTCTGGAAATTTTTTTTATTTAATAAATTTGAATAGGCAAAATTTATTTTATCAAACAAAATATAAATAAAAAACTATAAAATTATTCAATATAACAATAAAAAAAAAAATTGGCAGTCGTTGAATAAATGAAGCATCAGTTGTTACTATGGTGCCGATGGTTGTGTTAGCACAACATTTTCATTTACAAAATTTTACGTAACTGTCATAAGCACTGCATGAAACTGATGCTTATGCAGTGATGTTATTTCATCAACAGATATATTGAAAATAAGTGTGAAAGGGAAGTCAAAACATTTTGAATACTCATACTCCTTACATATATACTCCCTGCATGTGTGACCACAAGAGTTCACTTCTTATTGACCCCTTCCATGGCTCCCTAGCACCTTTTGGTTGCTGGCTCTTCAAAACTTGGTGATATATTAATAGGAAAAATTGTGTTTAATTAAGTAAGCACTTTGGTTTGGTGATTCTAAGTATGCCAAAACTTTTTTCTGTACCAATTACTCACCAAATTGGAGGAATTACTGTAGGTGGTCTTGGGTAGTAGGGGGTTCCCAATGCAATTGGACAAGCTTTGTGCAAGTATTTAATCCTCCCAAATGGGTTGGTGAATAAATGGGTACCTAGGGAAACCTGGGGAAGGTTAACTGTGGAAACTCTGGGGTAACGGATTAATTTCCACCACAGGCTCGAAGGCCTATGTGACAGAAGACGAGCGCCCTCAGCTACATGCAGCTATAGCATGTGCCCTGACTTTACCTTTAGAAACATGTTTAGGTCAACATATTGTTTTGTCTGTATGTAACATGTTTGGATCAGCATTTTTTTTTCTCTCATTCTTCAATTTTCTCTCTCTCTCTCTCTCTCTCTCTCTCTCTCTCTCTCTCTCTCTCTCTCTCTCTCTCTCTCTCTCATATATTTCTCTAATTTGTGTTCCCTCTTCCTTCAGTCCTACCCAGCTGGCACCTCGAGCCAATGACTCCAGCTTCATATCGAAGATGAAATCATCAGGAAGGAATGTTATTGTGTTTTATGGGTCCCAAACAGGGACAGCTGAAGAGTTTGCAGGGAGGCTTGCTAAGGAAGCTACCCGATATGGCATGAAGGTTTGTGAAAATATCACAATTTCATTGACATAAAGTGACTGCTAAATGTATAGAATGCATACCCTTTGAATTACTGGGAAAAATTGCTCTGAAGTATTTGCGCATCACACCATAATATAGTAGCTGATTGTTGACATCATACATTAGGTACCTCAGTAGTTACATGTTGCAAATAGGTGGGTGGAGTGATGATATGACTTTGTTGACAGTCTTTCACCCACTAGTTCTGCTACCCTGAGTATTTATTCCACAGTTTCTGTTAAAACTTATCCTGACAGGTCCCACCAATCTCAGTTATGAAAAGGCTTGTACTTTGGCTTTGAATGCTGAAAATTCTCCCCAAAAGAAATTGCTGGTGATACTGGCCATGATGAGAGCACCACCACACACCTGGTTGTCATGGCCCACATCCTCTCACCATATTTTACTCATCCCAGGAAAGCTGTGATGTGAAGTACTTATGAAACTAGAAATTACACCCAGTAAATTATAGAAGGTTGAATAAAAGACAGGTTCCCCGTGTGGAATAACATTCAGTGGTAGGTTGCGGGCCATTGCAACCTGGTACTATTACCATGGCCAGTAAGGCTAGATGTTTTTTTGGTGGAGAGTTCAAGCCTTCTATGCCATAATATAAATTTTCTAAATAATGAGGTTGATTCAACCCATTAGGTTATGTTGGAACAGAAATGTGCTGTCAGAAAGCAGGGTGTTAAAAATAGGGAATAGATGCCTTGAGAAAAAAAATGATCCAACATCTGTTCATCCAGCTGTACCTTCAGGGAAGCTGATACCTGCTACTTGATCTGTTCCGAGGGACTGACTGAGGTGCAAGATATATAATGTTAACTATCAGGTATGATATTATTGTGTGAAAACCTAGTACTTCAGAGTGCTTTTTCCCAGCACTAAAAAGAGGATGCACTCAAATTTTTGCAGATTAGAATATCTCATTTCTGCTAACAGTGTGCAGGACAATACATGACATTCTGGAGTTATACAAATAGTGTTACCAACTGTTTGTTCCTTGTAATGTGTGCTTGCTTAGAGTTCAACCTGCTTTTCTATTTTTGCTGACCACTTTTATCTTATTGTAATCAGTTTTTATATTTTCAGATTTAGTTTATCTGGGTTTTTATATAAGTGATTATTTTTTATTAAAGTTTGTGTGATATAAAACTGTAAATGTTGTCTGTGAACTCAGGGCTGTACCTAGAAATAGATCTTTGAGGTTCACAAAGAGCAGAAAACATTTTCAGAAAGTATTTACAACAGAATCTGACTTTAAAAAGCCACAAGGAAAAAATAATAATCAGCAAAATATGCATAAAAAATGCAAAGACCCATATTTAGACCGAGTAATATAGGTTTCATCCACATAACCCTTCCCCTTAAGTACAGCCCTGAGTGAACTCATTTGATATAATATAACTATTGAAATTACCATATTTTACAACTTATAATACTCACTTTTCTCCCTAAAAAATACCCTGAAAATTACCCATGCGTATTCCAAGACGAATGTTGTAGGTTAGCCTAGGTAGATATTCAATTCAGCCTCTTATGTGATGTAACCTCAGTACTTACCTGTTAAAAATATTTTGTATACCATAACACACTCAAATCAACTAATATTGTTAACATGTGAAATATTTATTAAGTACGTGTTTGTTTACTTTTTAATGATTTTTTATGGAAATGTGACCACCTTTAGACAATGAGAGATGTGTAGTATATTTACTTACCATTGACAATTCTTTGTATACCATAAGTTTTTTAAGTGAACTTTAACAAAAATAATGTCTGATGAGCTGTGCTGAATGAAGATAATGAATAGTGAGTGTGTTCTTGTGTGGAAATGACTGTATATCGGACAACAGTTTTGGTGGTCTGGTCTTCCAAGATGCAGCATCTAATAAGTCGTAAAACATGGTATATAAAAGTTGTTTAAATTTTTTGGACATGGGAAAGCACATACAGGATTTGTTTAGTATAGAAAAATAGTTTGTGGGAGGCATTTATTTCAGTATAAATAATTTTCATTATGATTATTTGTCTTTTTATCGTATTTCAGGGCATGGTAGCTGATCCAGAAGAATGTGACATGACTGAGCTTGTTCAACTAGCAGAAATAGAGAACCACTTGGCTATATTTTGTGTGGCCACATATGGAGAAGGGGACCCCACTGATAATGCTCAGGAATTTTATGAATTCTTGCAAAATGGTGATGAGCAACTAGATGGAGTACAATATACAGTCAGTATTTCTATAGCAAAGGAAAATTACATCAAAATTTTTGTACCTGATTGGCATTCAAAGCATCTTACAATGATAAAGTGAATGTGAATGTCTATAGTGGCACAAAGTTTTGCATTTAATCAAATTACCTTACAGTTGGTATTTGGTGACAAAAAATTAACCAAGTAGACAAAGATTGCCTTGCCAAAACAAATAACAATGGTTGGTTGATTGCATGTGATACTCAGGTGCTGGTCATCTGGAAATTTTCTGTACTTCACTCAGTCTCATTATCATTTTGACGACTCTTGGAGGAGGTTCCCGTGCATCTGGTGTGATTGGTTGATCAGATCAGGAGCAGGGACAGAGAGGGTAATGCGTTTGAAGGGCAGGAGTTGAGTCCTGATGTGATCTCTGGGCCCACTGGGTGTATGAGCCCTGCTTAGTAGGGGCGAGGAGGCTGATCTCTCCTAGACAGGCGTAGGTGAGGCTTAGAGGGATGCGCCTCGTCTTGGGTCTCCCATTTTGGGTGATGTCGGCCTAAAATAAAAAAAGAATATAGATAGATTTTCTTTGCATGTTACAAGTATATGGACTTATTTTTTCATTCAATCTAACTTCATATGATCCTATCTACATTTGCTGTGACTTACCTCTTTCCCTGCTGTTTCTTGAGCACCTACTTCCCTCATCTGTAAGGGTTGTTTATTATAAATAAATATATTGATTTCTGTTATGAATAGTTCTCTCATTTAGAGTTTGGAATAATGTCACAAGCTGATGACTACTTAATGATCTATGTTGCAGGTGTTTGGGTTGGGGAACAAGACCTACGAACACTACAATGCCATGGGGAAGTATGTTGACAAGCGGTTGAGTGAGATGGGTGCCAAGCAGCTGTTTGAGTTGGGGATGGGGGATGATGATGCCAACATGGAGGATGACTTTATCACATGGAAGGATGCCATGTGGCCGAAGGTACTCTATGAACCTATGGATTGTTTTTAGAGAATGTTTGTAGGTCATTTTTGTATGCTTTCTGCAAGGTAATACAGGTACATCACTGATTTACTGGATCTCATGGTTTCAAAGCCTTGCTTTAACCAGTTTAATGGACCACCTCAACAGATCTGTGACATCTGATCTCAGTCCAATTTTTTCAACTTTTTTTGGGATTGAAGCAGACTGGTATTTATGTTTTACACCATTGCTGACACCTGGATCTCTTGTATAGGCCGTAGCTATGGTTGAATATGAAAAATGAGTTAAGAATTTTATGCAGCAAGATGTGTGAATGTGAGCTAAAAGAGATTGTATATGTGTAAAGAATATTATAAGGAAGCAGTATGGAATTAGGCTTCTAAACAGTATATTGTATTTTTTGTAGATACACATCTAATTCCTTTTTCATTAACAGAATTCCAACATTTTCCTTTTCATGAATACTATTTTTTGAGAAAGGGACAGTTTTAATATTTGTCTCGTGTAGACTGCACCCAATGTTGTACTCAGCATTCTACATGTATTACTAGTTTAACCTGAATATATATTTTGTAGGTTTGTGAAACATTTGGCATTGAGGGTCAGGCACAAGACATCAACATGAGGCAATACAGACTGACTGTTCTTGAAGACTACGACCCAACACGTCTCTTCACAGGAGAGATTGCTCGTCTCAACTCGCTTAAGGTAGGAATGATGCCCTTTTTTCTCTATCATTAGTAACTCTGCTGAAAACACAAATGTGATGCACATATTGGCAGATGATGTCACAACAAAGGGTTTGTGGCCAGGTGCAGTCTCCAGTGTGCTGAAAAGATAAAGGAATTACTCTTATGTTTATACTGTTCACTGCTAATATTTATTCTAAAGGTTTCCATTATTTTCAACTACTTTTTTATTGTTTAACATAGATTTCATACTTGAATTCTTTTCTTTGCATCCAGGATATCGTCAGCTGTGGTTTAATCTCTTATCTATTAATTTTACCTTTGCTTTGATAGGTACTTGTGGTAGATGTTGGAGGAATGGGTGATTGAAGGTGACACTAACCTTTGGTAGATTGGTAAAGAGAACACTTTCACCCTGATATCACAATCATCATTTGTCAGGGTTTGCTCCCCTTTTTAGAGTCCCATGCAAGGGATAACCATGGCAGGAATCAGGGTTGGAAAAAACCCGGGTTTTTATATAAAATAACCAACCCACTGGGTTTTTTTTTGGGGGGTGGGCGGGAGGTTTATTGGGTTTTTTGTTTATTCTTCATATTTATATGTAAATCAGTTTAAACAAGCATTTAAAAAGTAATCTAGAGTGAAATAAAAGGTTTGAAGTGTTATCTGAAGTAGTGATGGAAATTCCGGTTCTTTTCAGGGAGCCGGTTCTTTGGTTCACATTCACTCAATAGAGCCGGTTCTTTCGGCTCCCAAACAGCTCTTTCAGCTCTCAAATACTTTTTTTTAAAGTAGTTTCACATATTCTGTTTATAACCTTTATAATTTATTATATATATATATATATATATATATATATATATATATATATATATATATATATATATATATATATATTATGTATGCAGTATGTCTCACGCGCACATACACACACACACACACACACACACACACACACACACACACACACACACACACACACACACACACACACACACACACACACTCACACACACACACACTCACACACACACACACACACACACACACACACACACGCACACACGCACACTCACACACACACACACACACACACACTATCAATCTTCTTTTCTTATCCTTTATATTAAAGTAACAACTAGAACATAAGCAAATGAGACAATGAACTTAAGCTCAAGATTAAAAGAAAACCCCTGTTTGATGTTATTTATATAATTTATATATTTTCTTTTTTATGTTAAATATATTTCTTTAATAACCCAAAAAAACCCACTTGGAACGGGGTTTTTTTGGTTTTTTGGGGGGTGGGTTTTTTCAATGCCAACCCTGGCAGGAATGCTCCTAGGATATCCCGTCTTTACTTAACTTACATCCATGGTTTATTGCATCTCTCTCACCCATTTCCTTGCATGGTATGCTCTTTCCTATGGTTCAAGGATCTTACTTTCATATGGACATGTTATTTTACTCTAGCATTTTTTTTTTTAAGCAGTCGTGATTGATTTATTCTCTCAGTATGTCCTTACCTTCACAATGTACTTCTCATCCATTCCACCACTCCTCCATGAATTTCCTCCTCTCCAAAGATTATAATTTCATACTTTTTTCTATTACTAGAACCTTTCATTCATCCTGATCCCAGAGGTATTCCTTGATAGATCTCTCACTTACTGTCCATGTGTTTTGACCATAATGTTTTAAAGCCTGATGCATCCTGTTAAATGCTTAGAAACTGATGTGTAATGGCACTTAACTTTTACCATAGGTTGGTAGCCAAAGACCACCATTTGATGCCAAAAATCCATTCATGGCAGAAGTAGCCATCAACAAAGAACTGTTTAAGGCTGGAAATCGCAACTGTCTGCACATAGAGTTGAACGTTGAAGGCTCACGAATACGGTAAGGCTCCACATATTTTATGCAACTATCAGATAACTTGGCCCTGAGGCATAATCAGTGGTTGAAAAACAAACATAAAATCCAATGGCTTGCAAAGTGAGAGGTTTGTTGCAAATGTGGGTTTACATAGGATTACATGGGAAGTACAGGTAATTGTACCAATGATCACATACGCAAGTGAGACTTTGGTGTGCAATGAAAGACAAAGATGAAGGATCCAAGCAGCTGAAATGAGTTACTTGAGAAATGTCATTGGTGAGAGAAAATTAAATCTATATCTATGTATACCTCCAATGTCTCGTCCACCTCCAGGTGCTTCCCTCATGGGGTGGTTTTGTAAAAGAGTCTCCATCTCCCTGTTCTGGCATTCCCTCACTGTGTGGTCAAGGTCATGCCTGTCATCTCTCCCTCCAATGTTCATTCTCTGTTCCTCCACTTCACTGGTGGCCTCCCTCTTGCATAAAATAATGAAATATGTCAAGAAATGGTGAAAGAATGAAATGTAGAGTGGTTAAGGGATTAAGGGTTAAGGGGACTAACAAAAATTTCTCCAAATTTTGCTCCAGAATTGCAGTGTGCATGTTTTACAGCTTCATATATTGGTAGATGGTTCATGAAAATGCGGACTTGATGGCTATTAAGTTCCCCTGTTGTTTCAGGTACGATGCTGGTGATCATGTGGCTGTTTATCCTGTCAATGATCAAGACTTGGTGTCCCATCTTATTGAGTTGGCTGGCGAGGATCCTGACAAAGTGATAACACTTACCAATGTGGATGAAGACAGCAGTAAGAAGCACCCATTCCCTTGCCCCTGCACCTACCGCATTGCTCTCTCTCATTATGTAGACATCACAGCTTTGCCCAGAACTCATGTACTCAAAGAAATTGCCGAATATACAACAGATAATAAGGTATGAAAGTTTGCCCTCAGTTTGTGTAATGCACTTCCATTGTTGTAATTTCTTATGTCTCAATTTTCAGTGACAAAAACTTTATGAAGTATGTTTCTATCTATCTATAATCTCTGATGCCTTGTTCCCTCTGGGAACGTCCCTCAAGGGAATGGCCATGGTAGAAGAATCTCCATCTCTCCTCCCTATCCATACACTCCTTCCTTGTTAGTTCCATCCCTCCCCCTCTATCAGCAACTCTTTCATGCATGTACTCCTTCACCCTATCCTTCCATCTTACAACTGGTCTTCCTCCTCCTAGGATCCTCAGTTTCAGTCACATACATTTTCTTCACAAACTTCACTCTTCTTTCTCTTCATATGACCAAACCATGTCAACGTATTTCTGTTCACCCATTCCACTACACCACACCACACCCATGCCACACCCTTCATACATACTTTCATTGCTCTCACCCTCCTATCTTGTCACGCCACATGCTCCTCTCAGATAACTCATTTCCATAGCAAGCACTCTTGACTGCTGTACCCTATTCCATGTCAAAGTCTCAGATCCATACATCAATGTTGGTTGGCAGGAGAATACTGTTGCTTAAGCCTCTCTTTACCTCCATGGATAGATTTCTTCCTCTCATAACCCTTGCAAGTGACCCTATGACACACCTGCCTTTCACAGTGCTCTCTCATTTCTCCTTTCATTTCATGCATTTTCAGCATCTTTCTCGTACATATACTATAAAATTCATCCCCCACTCTCTGAAGTTCCTCTTTACTCTCTGCAAACAACACAATGTCATCTGCAATTAGGCATCCCACCACCGCCCAATCCATTCCATTCATCTTCATTCTTACACCTACGTTTCCCACTTTAGATTAATTTCTCTCATACAAACATCCATAAGAAATATTAAACAGTCATGACGACATTGCACATCCTTGTCTCACTTCCACTCCTATAAGAAAGCTCTTCATCCACCCTCATACTTGCCTCCTTATAAAATGCCTTAATTCCTCCCAGTAACTCTCATCCAACACTATAAATTTTCAGAACATTCCAGAGAGCTTCCCTATCAACTCTCATATGCCTTTTCTAGATCTGTGAAAGCTGCATACAATATTTCATCCTTCTCTAAGTATTCCTCTACCATCATTTTAATTGCAAATATTTGGTCCACACAGCCTTTTCCTTTCTTAAATCCTCCCTGCTCCTCGCTAATCTTCCCTTCAGTCACTTGCATCTGTCTCTCCGTCAAGACTCTGAATTATGTTTTCATGAAAAAAAATTATGAATTATGTTTTTGTGGTTGTAGTTGCAAAATCTAATAATGAAATGTCACATTGGGTATTTTTTTTAATACACAAATATTTTCCCTTTATTCTCTGCCCAGGAAAAAGAGAAATTACTGCTGATGAGTAGCACAAGTGAGGCAGGAAAAGCAGAATACCAAAAGTGGGTTGTTCAAGATGTCCGAAACATTGTGCATATTTTTGAGGATCTTCCTTCTTGTAAACCTCCTCTGGACTACATATGTGAACTTCTACCCAGGCTACAGGCAAGATATTACTCCATCTCATCGTCAAGCAAGGTAATAGATGTGGACTTTTACTTTTGGTGAAGTGGTTTGCTAGTATTAGGGTGATTTAATTAGAATTTGCAGAAAGCATGTATTTTGCTCCTTGCAGGAACACTACCTTGTCATGGTGAAAAGGCTTAACATTTCACTGATCACTGGAGCTAAACTATGTAAGTTTACTAAGCCACTCACCTGTTTTACCTCTCTTACCTGTTCCTCGAAAAACTATGCCTTTCTTACACCGTACACATTTACTGCATTCACTCAGGAGACAAATATTGACCTTTAGTCCACCACTTGCTTGATAAAATCACATATTTAAGCACAAAAAACACACCAGACTACACACACACACACCACTTCAAAGCTGCTGCTCATGGATGCCTCACTGCATATCAGTCTTGGCCTTATAAACAGTTACTCAGGGCTGCCAACCCAATCACAAACATGATATTGGCTGCTATACATATATTATATATCACTTTATTTATCAATTTATATAATATCACACAATTTTATATTACCATATTTCCTGCCATATAAGATGGTTAGGCCAGCACCTAAACACCCCTGTTTGATACATTAGTTTTTAGATGACTCCAGAATGAAATTGATATGACTATTAATTAAAATACTGAACATTTTGCTAATATTATTTAACTTTTTGAAAATGAAACTGGGAAAAAAAGGACCCATTTTTTCTTAGGTGATCGTGGTACCTTGATGCTGTAGATGACATGATGGCCACTGTTGTTTTGGTCTATGGTTTGGAGGCTTAGCCTTTGTAACTCTCCCTCTTAAACAGGTAGTTCAGTAGGAGAATAGCCAGTAGTCTATAATCTTGGACCAAAATTCTACTGATGAGAGGGCTATGAAGCTCAGGGAAAATGTCAGTATTTATAAGGTTAGTTGCATGTTTTGCTTAAGTAGTTCAGTAGGAGAATACTCATTAGCTTACAATCTTTGACCAAAACTCTGAGGGAAGGGCTATGAAACAAACGGAAATTTTTTTATTATTTTATTTTTCCCAAATATTCCTTGCCAAATTATAGGTTCGTCTTATACTCCGGTCATAGATGTTGATTGTGATTGCAAATTATAGTTTTATTTTGTAGCCGTGACTTTACTTTGTACTGTTCTTTCCAGTTACATCCTAACACCGTCCACGTCACCGCCAATGTGCTCAAATATGAAACACCAACTGGACGAATCAACAAAGGTGTTTGCACCACATACATGCAGAAATTGAAACCTGACAATGGCACCAAGCTTCATGTTCCTGTCTTTGTCAGGAAATCACAGTTCAGGTATGTAGTTCAAGCCTTCATCTAGTTACCTGGAATTAAAGTGAGTACAGAGCATATATAGGATCACTTATGAATTGATTGGAAAAATGGAATTTGAATTGAATCGTAATTGATGAAAGTAATATTTAATGCACCTTGAGAAAGCGTAGGGCAGAATTGATTGGATGGCAAGATAGAATGTATTGAAGGTATATAGTATGAGTGGAAGTTTGTTGAATGGGATGAAAACTTTTTATAAGCATACAAAGGCATGTACAGTAAAATGTTGTTTATCCGGCATTCAAAACATTGGCACCCTCAATTTATCTGCATGAATTGGCCCAGGCATAAATAGGTATCCAAAATCCCTCCTGCCCAGATGCCCTTACATCTATACTTCCTACTTCTGATCCCTCCACCTCTCTTGATCCCATTACTCTTATCCCTACCATTATCACAACTCATTGATTTTCTTGCTTTCATTATTCAACAATGTCAATTCTCCACTGGAATATCTGTGGTTTCCGCTCCCATAGAAATTACCTCCGTTATCTATCTATCTTTGAACCTCAAGTTATATGCCTTCAAGAAACCTTGGTTCAACCACCCACACCAATCCCTTACTACCACTTCATGAATTCTCCTTATTCTATTGCTGCTGCTTCTATTCTTATCTATCATAAGACACCATATACTTACCTCAACATTGCCACCACTATTCCTTGTACTGTGTTACAAATCTTCCTTCAACATTGGATTACCATCGTTTGTTTATTTCTCACCTTCCCATCATATTGATTTTGATAACCTCCACGACCTTATCTTCCAACTTCCCTCCCCATTGATGATAGTCGGTGACTTTAATTGTTGACATACGCTATGGGGGTATTTGGTAGTGAATTCGGGTGGTTACTCCCTTGAACTTTACCTGTCTACCTCTAACCTCAGACCATACTACACATTTTGATACAAGAACTTGATCCTTCTCTACCCCTCCCCTCAATAATCCACTCCCACACAGTAACTGCATCCCTTTTTTATCTCTATGAAACTCAATTAGATTATGTGTGTCATACTGTAATACAGTTTTACCATTATTTTATAAGCCATTTTTGGTTCACAGACCAGGAGTATGG
Organism: Metacarcinus magister; assembly: GCA_029783475.1. NCBI lineage: Eukaryota > Metazoa > Arthropoda > Malacostraca > Decapoda > Cancridae > Metacarcinus > Metacarcinus magister. The sequence continues at coordinate 2,331,082 of JAPQNM010000040.1, forward strand.
CACTCTTGCTCTACCTTTTCATACAGTGGTAGGCGGTTCTGTCCACACAGAGTTGGAAAAGTGGCTTGCTTAGGATGGGTTGATGAATGTGATCTACAGTTCATATGTTATAGTAAGGTTGTTGTCATACTAATCTTTATTTAATTATCTTCACAACAGATTACCAAGTAAACCACAGACTCCAATACTGATGATTGGGCCAGGCACTGGTATTGCTCCTTTCCGAGGTTTTATCCAGGAAAGAAGCCTCCAAAAAGAAGAAGGTTAGATAAACACGAGTGAAATAAAGAAAGTACTAAAAGGAATGAGTAGAGGTAAAGTAGGTGTAGTTAGCTCATCAAGGCTATAGAAAGATTAATTCACAAGAAAGGAGACATGAAAGACCTATAAAAACTATCATACAATAACTTTACTCTCCGTAGTATAGAAGCTTTCTAAGAAAGTGCTCATGAATAGGATTAGTGGAACACTGGATTCAAACCAGCCGAGAGAACAAGCAGGATTCTGGAGTGGTTATTCAACAACTGACCACAACTATGTCATTAATCAAGTACGTAGTTGAAAAAAAAAGGTTTAGAGAAATGGCAAGAGGCAGGAATTCATATGAATAGAGAATATCTAAATCTTAGATTTGCTGATATTGTTCTTATGAGCAAATTAACTACAGCAGAGGATTTTTTAGTCGCACAAAGAAAGCCAGAAAATAGGTTTAAAGATGAATATGAAGAAAACTAAGGTTATATTCAACATTTACATAGTCCATGAATGTTCCCAGGAATACATTTACTTAGGACAGAAAGGTGGTGAAAAATAAATCAAAAGAAGAATATGGATGTTGTGGAGTGCTTTTGGTAGACATAGTCCTACATTCTTTTGATATGTCCATATTCAAAATCTATCTATATTCCAGGCCAAGACAAAGCACACATACACACATCCATGCACACATACATAAACACTTCTCTCACTTAGCCTGTAGGCCACCATAGGAGAAGAGACGTACACTGCATTCAAACACTTCATGTCAGGTCAGTTGCGCAAATGGGGCCTAGGGCATTTTCCTTGCTGCTTCATATTTAACACATGCTCTCTCCATCCCTGCACCCAATATGATACAAGGGTCACACCAGATGCGTGAGAACCTCCTTCTGGGGTCGTCAAGGCAGCGTCATTAATCATGCAATCACCACTACTCTTCATTCACTCCTATCATGCACAATCATCCTTCCTTATATCACAGTCATTCCTCTTTCATTCAATGCACTTTTCACACTGTCCATTCATCCTATTTTTGGCCTTCCTCTCAACCTCACACCTCTTACATCGGATCCTACCATTCTCTTCACCAACCAATCCTCCTCCATTCTCTCAATGTGTCCAAACCATCGCAACTCTGCTCTGCTCGACCAGCCAACTTAAATAACACTTATGATAGATAGACACTGACCATCACTTTCTCATGATCATTCTCAACACAAATAATTAATTGAGAAAGTGATGGTGAGTGACTAACAATTTGATTGCAATTTTCATTTAAAACTTTTCAGGAAAGCCCGTTGGGAAAACTGTACTGTACTTTGGATGCCGGAACAAAGCCAATGACTACTTGTATGAAGAAGAACTTACTGCCTATAAAGATTCAGGTCTTCTAAAGGTAAGAGTATTTTCTGTGGTCACAGACTAAGTTTGATATTATATACTTTGTCAGGAATGCCCTCAAAAAAAAAATTTACTGTTAATTTATACAAGATGTTATTCCCGATCAAATGAGTATACAGTAGGATTTCCACTCATCTCTATTGGCTGCTTGTCCAATCCAAGGCCGCTGTGGTGGTATAACTTCCTATATCATCTGTCCATTAAGTTCTCTATCTGTGTCAGGGCCGAGGTGACTACCAATTAATATTATCTTTTTATAGAGTTGTGGGGAAGAAAAATCATGGAGTATGATACCCCGAATATATTTACACACACACAAATAGCAAACAATAGGCTAGAAGCCAAAATAAATCACCAACGACGAACTGCTCGTAAACAATTACCAGAGCAGGGGTATGACACCCAAATAACTCCCCTGTACAGCTGTTTTGAGGGTGAGATGCGTGACAGCAACACTCGGCAACGTAGATTGCTCCTCAGACAGCAGGGAGGGTCGAATGGTGTAGGTACAGTTGAAGGGCACACTGGAAGGGAGCCCAAGTCTCCAGAAATGCCTTCGGAATGTTGAGAACCAGCAGCAGGTGGTGAGGTGTTGTCAGGTGTGAGAGCTGAGGCGTTCTGTCCTTCTCCAAACCGGTGGCGTGGAGCTTGGCTCGGTTAAACTACCCCCCTACCCCTGGACAAGGGGGTGGGGTAGTGGCGGGGAAGCCGGTGAACAAGCGCCGGCAGACGAGAGTGGTAGTTCAACCACTAATTAGGGGAAGACGAGGCAGGTGCAGTTCCTCACACATGCCCCCACTAAAACATCTGCTGCACAGCTGATGTCGAAGAACTGCAGCTGACCAGGAGATATAAACAAACTTATAATACTTGAGTGCAGGAAACAAAACTTGTAAAAGACGGGAGTGCAGGAAAACAAAATAAAGAAAAGCTATTGCCGGCTGAGAAGGTCGGCTCCAATGTTGTCTGTCCCGGCAACATGAACAACCCAAAATTTATAGGGTTGAAGACCTAAAGCCCATCGTAGTACTCTATCATTTTTACCTTTGAATTTCTGAAGGTATATTAGAGGCTTGTGGTCTACTTCAAGGATAAATTCCTTACCTCGAAGATAGAAGTCAAACCTATGAATGCCGAATACGATGGCCAGGCATTCCCTCTCGATGGTAGAGTATCGTCGTTCCCGATCAAGTAGTTTCCGGCTGGCGTAAGAGATGGGATGTGGACGATCATCATGGTACTGTAGGAGTACAGCACCTAATCCATAGTTTGAAGCATCGGTACGTAGGACGAAGGTCTGGCTGGGGTCCAGAAGACGCAGAATAGGTCCCGAAGTCTAGGCTTGCTTCAGCAGCTTGAACCGTTCAAGCAGATCTTCAGTCCACTGGAGGGGATCCCGTACCGGCTTCTTCAACAAGTCAGAGAGGGGGCCGGTAAGCTCAGAGGCCTGAGGAATGAAAGCTTTATAAAATGATATCAAACCTAGGAAACTCCGGAGTAACTTCTTGGTGGTAGGAGGAGTCATGGAGGTGATGGCAGTCAACTTGCCAACTTGTGGTTGAAGATGGTCGCGGGACAAAACAAATCCCAGATAGTTGAGGGACTCTGTTCCAAACCGGCACTTTTTAAGTTTGACAGTCAGACCGTTTTGTTGTAATCTATCTAAAACAGACTTGAGGGCAGAGATGTGAGTAGGCCAATCAGATGAATACACAAAAATATTATCAAAATAAAAAAGAAACATTGGCCAAGCCAGCAAGCACAATCCTCATTAAGCGAATATAAGTGGCACAGGCCGTAACAAGACCAAAAGGCATCCGAGTAAATTCCATTAGGCCCTTGTGAGTGGGAAACGCAGTGAAGCGTCGAGCTTTGGCAGAAAGTGGAACCTGGTAATATGCCTTACTCAAATCTATCTCTGAGAAGAACTCAGCACCAACGAACTTATGCAGCTCTGTCTCAATACTGCAGGATGGTTCAGCATGGAAAATAGTAACGGAGTTGAGTAACCTGTAATCAATGGCCATCCGATACGTACCGTCGGACTTCCTGACCATGATAACCGGAGAGCAGTGTGGAGAGGTTGAAGGTTGGATGATTCCTAGACTCAATAGTTGCTCAACCTCTTCCTGGTAGTAGTGCTGGAGATGGATTGGCACCGGGTAGATCTTCGCTTGTATTCTCTCCGTTGTAGTGAGGGTGATGTCGTGCTCGACAGTCTTGGTGCAGCCAGGTTGATCCGAAAAAGTAGACTGGTATGCGAGAAACAGGTCTTCAACCTGAGCAGACTGGTTCCAAGTGAGAGCAGGACTAATGACAGGTTCTTCAGCATTAGTTGGACCATCAGGTGTTAAAGCAAGCTCAGGTAAATCATCAATACCCTCATTAAAATAGGATGACTTACCCTTTTCCTCGGGCTCGCTTAAAGGTGAAACCTCGTCGAGGACTTGTAGCTGGTTAACTTGGGCCCGCCAGTGGTACTTCTTGAGGATATTGGCGTGGTAAAGTTTAGGTCCTCTTGGCATCTCGATCAAGTAGTCCACCTTACCCCGTTTTTCCAAAACTTTATGAGGGCCACTCCAAGCAACCAACAACTTGCTGGAGTCACTAGGCAGTAGTAATAATACCTCATCGCCTGGCTGGAATTGACGGTCTTGAGATCTTACGTCAAAGTAAGACTTATACCGGGCGATACTCACATCCACGTGTTTGGCAGCAAGCTGGGCGCATTCGGTCAGTTTCTCCCGTAGCTCGATGACGTAACGGAAGGTTGATCTCTCATCTTCTGGGATCCTACGGTTTTCCCAAAGGTCACGGAGCACCGAGAGGGGACCCCGCACTGACCTGCCATAGAGGAGTTCAAATGGAGAGAATCCAGTCCGGTCGTTAGGGATCTCTCTGAGGGCAAACAAAGTAGGGATTAAATATCGATGCCACTCCTTGGGCTTATCAGAGCACAGCTTCCGAAGGGCAGACTTCAGGGTACCGTGCAGCCGCTCAACTCGCCCGTTTCCGCTGGGGTGGAAAGGCGTGGTGAAGATGGGTTTTACTCCCAGTAGTTTGTGTAGCTCTGCCATAAGCTGGGAAGTAAATTGAGTCCCACGGTCGGAAAGTATTTCCCTGGGGATTCCCACTCTGGCGAAGATGGTTAGCAGAGCTTCAGATACAGATATGGTGTCAATATCTTTAAGAGGCATGGCTTCTGGAAACCCAGTGGAGAAATCAATTAGAGTGACGATGTAACGGTGTCCTTCAGAAGATGGTGGAGACAAGGGACCTACCAAGTCAATGGCAACTCTGGAGAAGGGTTCAGTTACAACAGGTAATGGTTGAAGAGGTACTGGACGTACCCTACCCTTAGCCGACATACGTTGACACTTGTCGCAGGAACGGTAGTAATCCCGGATGTCTGCACACATCCCTGGCCAATAAAAGTTTTGCAAGACCTTCATCTGGGTCTTCCGGTGGGAGAAATGTCCAGCCAAAGGACCTTCGTGAGCAACACGTAGGATGACAGGACGGCAATCGCTGGGAACAACCAAGGATAAACCATTTACCTTTTGAAGGTGATCCGATGAGACATATTTTCGGTACAGGAGGCCGTCCTCATGTATGAACTGGTATGTGGCACCATCCCGTGCTTTCTCAACTTCTTGAGTGGTAGCCTTTGATTGTAAACCCGTCAAGGAAGGACAGGATTCCTGAAGTTGACGAAATTCATCAGGGGTTACAGTCAAAGGATGGAGCTTAGGCAGAACTAGAGGGTGGACCCGTTTAGATCGACCGGCTCTGGTCTCCACAGCACACACTTGAGTAGTTGAGGACTCAACTGGTGGTAGATGCTGACATCCAGAAGGGCGGTTGTCCTTTTCTTGAGAGGAGAGGGAAGTTCCGGGCGAAGGCAAGTCATCAGGAGGCAACAGAGGATCTTGTAGGGAAGAAACGTCAGTGGTGGCTTGGTCATGGTCACTATGGAGAAGATGGTTGTCATTACTGAGTAGAGAATCAGGACTATCAAGATCTTGTACTCCGGGAATATTCCCAACTAGAGCACTAGCAAATTTAATTGGGGCCCTTACAGCATCTGTCCAACCAGTGTAAAATGGGCACCGTAAATAACACTTAACGACAGGAAATTCGTCGATGCGTCCCAAATAGTCAGCAACTTGTACTTTGGGGCAGAGTGATGGTCAATGTCTGGCAAGGCTTCCTCAGAAATTACAACTCCAGAGCATCCAGTATCCCTAATTATAGAGGAAGACCATGACCCATTAATAGTCCCCGTAACTGAGAAGTTAGGCACTTTATGATCCTCTAAACAAAATCCAACCTTATAGGGGGGCGTGGTAGTAGTTCCATCCTTGAATGCTCGAGGATTCCTGGGACAGCGTGGTCGTATATTCCTGCTTCCCCACAATTGTGACAAGTCACGGTTGAGGGAGTCTGACTCCCAGGAGAAGGTAGAGGCTGGAGTGGAGTAGCAAATCGAGGGGAGATTTTCTTAGCGTTGTTGTTGGAAGAGTCCTTAGGATAGGCGTTGTGGGCGGATGCCCAGTCATCCGCTAGTTGTATTGCGTCCTTCAGCTTGGTAGGCCTTCTTTCCTTGATGAATAGGCGTATTTCTGCTGATAAGGAGGACAAAAATTGGTCAAAGATGATAAACTCCCTTAAATCAGCTTAAACATTGGCCACAGAGGAAGACTCAACCCAAGAATCAAACATCCTCGATAACTGGGTAACAAACTGATGGTAGTTCTGTCCTACTCTAATCTTGTTTGACCTGAAATCCACCCGGTAGCCATCTGGAGTTTTACTGAAGCCTGTTAACAAGGCTTGCTTCAGTAATTCGTAATCCTCAGTGGTGGATGACGGAAGGGACGTGTAGAGTTCGGCAGCTTTACCAGTGAGGAGGCAACCCAGACGAACGGCAAAGGTATCTCTGGGTAAAACCAGCATCTCGGCCACACGCTCAAACCTAGTTAAATAGGTGGCAATGTCCTCTTCATCCTTGTATGGTGGTAGACTAGGTCTGGAAACAGGATCATGTGATGGTAGGACTGAGGGCTTACCTTTAGCTGCAATTTCTGCCAGCTTGATCTCTTTCTCCCTCTCAGCTTGTCTTTCTTCTCAGCTTGTCTTTCTTCTCTTTCCGCTTGTTTTTCTTCTTTCTTTCTCAGCTTGTCTTTCTTCTCTTTCCGCTTGTTTTTCTTCTTTCTTTCTCAGCTTGTCTTTCTTCTCTTTCTCTTTCCTTCTCAGCTTGTCTTTGTCTTTCTTCTCTCTCAGCTTGTCTTTCTTCCCTTTCGTTTTTCTGTTGTTCAAGGATCCACTGGCCAATTTCCTTGCCCTGCAGACCGAGGGTTTCATCCTGCTCCTTCAGTTCTTGAAAGGAAGACATGGAGAAGACCACACAGAGAACACAATACAAAAACAAAAAATTGGACAACACCTCACGTGCAAAATCTGGCAAAAGCAAGAGTTTGACGGCAGTCAAAACACTCATAACATTACTCCCGGGCCTCAGGCAGCAACGGCGCGCAGCAGCGACTTACAGATAACAACCCACAATCTGTAAAATGATAAATAATTGGTAGTTCTTATCCTGGCGAGGTCGCCAATATGTCAGGGCCGAGGTGACTACCAATTAATATTATCTTTTTATAGGGTTGTGGGGAAGAAAAATCATGGAGTATGATACCCCGAATATATTTACACACACACAAATAGCAAACAATAGGCTAGAAGCCAAAATAAATCACCAACGACGAACTGCTCGTAAACAATTACCAGAGCAGGGGTATGACACCCAAATAACTCCCTGTACAGCTGTTTTGAGGGCGAGATGCGTGACAGCAACACTCGGCAACGTAGATTGCTCCTCAGACAGCAGGGAGGGTCGAATGGTGTAGGTACAGTTGAAGGGCACACTGGAAGGGAGCCCAAGTCTCCAGAAATGCCTTCGGAATGTTGAGAACCAGCAGCAGGTGGTGAGGTGTTGTCAGGTGTGAGAGCTGAGGCGTTCTGTCCTTCTCCAAGCCGGTGGCGTGGAGCTTGGCTCAGTTAGACTACCCCCTACCCCTGGACAAGGGGGTGGGGTAGTGGCGGGGAAGCCGGTGAACAAGCGCCGGCAGACAAGAGTGGTAGTTCAACCACTAATTAGGGGAAGACGAGGCAGGTGCAGTTCCTCACAATCTGCCTTGCCTTCTTTTGCCATCCCTTAGTTACCATTCTGTCCATCTGTTCTGTTTGGCACATGGTGTCCTACCCATGTCCACTTTTTTTTTGTTTTAGTCAAGATATCTTCAAATTTAGTCTTTTGTTTGGATGGTATAGATGATTGTAACTTATTTTTCCCATAATGTATGTATGTGAAGGTTGTGAATACTGGAATGTTAACACTTTTTTTTTTATCTTTTAGCTATATGTTGCCTTCAGTCGGGACCAGCCACAAAAGGTTTATGTGACGGATCTCCTACAAGAAAACAAGGAAGAAGTTTGGCAAATTATTGGCAAAGAAAATGGTCATTTGTATGTGTGTGGGTAAGTATTATATTGCCACTAGCAATGTTCAATAATGGTCTCATGACGAATTGCTTATTAGCATTAAGAGCAGCGTTCTTAACCTAACATCTCACCCAGTTATTGTCAAAACAGACCCCAAAGCTCAATCTATGCTCTGCATCAAATACCTTGATGGAGAACCTTTCCCAGTGTCCCCTGATACCTAACTCAACACTCTTACTGGTACCGTCTTCATAGCCCTTGATATCTGCCTAGTCAGTATCAGTTGGCTTAACTGCTCTTCTGACCTCTTTGTACTTACTGCACATGAGAATGATATCACTCATGTGTCCTGCTTTACTATCAACGCAAATATTGCAAAAATTACCTTTAAATGAAAAGATCTTCCAGACAATGTATACATAGGTGGAGCTTTCAACAAGTTTAAACCTTACATTTCTCCCCACCGTCTGTGCTAAAATGGATGGGGATTCAAGCACCCATCAAACTAATGTAGATCCACCCTACATGATGGTTTTTGGAAGAAGGGAAGTGGCAGTGGTTAACTTTAATGCACCTTATAGGGTGAATGTGCCAGCAGTAGGAAGGTGTGTGGTAGCTCTATGAGAGGAAGTGGAGGAAGTGAGAGAGTTTAAGTATTTGGGAACAGTGCTATGCAAACATGGAAAGATGGAAGGAGAAATAAGAGAGAGCTGTGAAAGGCAACTGTGTCATAGGATCACTTACAAGGGTTATGAGAGAAAGAAATTTGTCCTTGGAGGAAAAGAGAGATTTAAGGAACAGTATTCTCCTGCCAACATTGACATAGCACAGCAGTCAAGAGTACGTGCTGTAGAAATTAGTTATTTGAGAGAAGAATGCAGCAGTCACTGTAAAGCACCCACTTTTTTTTTTTAAGTGGGTGTTTTACCGTGACTGCTGCTGCTGTCTAAGGGTTAATCAAATGGCTTACAAACTGCTCCCTATTGCGTCTTCACTCCCTATTATACTCGCAGCCTCCTCCTTTCGGGCAGGGTAATGGCTGATGATCACAAGTCCAGCGTGTGATCCTCCAGACCATGGTGAAGAATTGGGGACGTAGTGTTTACAACGTCTTCCCAATCTGTGGTGAAAAGAAAACCAGTTGTATCCATTCTTAACATGTGCCACAGACATAATACAAAAATCTTCTTATAACTGAAACACATTTATACCAATTTATGAAAATGATTGATAGTAGAGGGTGCACAGTGTTGTTAGAGGTGTTTGCATGTCAGCTGTACCATGGCCACATCCAGTCAAACGGACACAGAATGTAGGCTGTGGCTCCATGGCTGTGGAGTTGAGATGCTATCCTTCTTTCTCTATTTACAGCCGAATTATAGTACTTGTAGAGTACGAAAAAAATTATATTGAACAAATATTTAAAATTTTTGTGTCCAAGCTATTGAGAAATGTTTCACATTCCAGAGATGCAAAGTGCATGGCCAGAGATGTCAATGCACTCATTATCAAGATTTGCCAGACTGAAGGTGAGATGACCCAAGATGAAGCAGAACAGTATGTGAAGAAGATGAGCAACCAGAAGCGTTACTCATCAGACGTTTGGAGTTAGAAGTTTTTGAGGTCAAATAATTAGCCCTTCTCCTCCTTTAAGGGTGTAAGGGCTAAATGAGAGGAGTGTATGTGTATGTATGCCTGGGGGTGTGTATGCATGCCTTGTCTCGATTACCCCTTTTAAGGGGATGTCAGCCTGTTACATAGATATAGATATTTTAAACAAATATATTGATTAACTGTAAGGACAATAAGTTTGATACATTACAAACACACACACATACATACACGGAGTCGTGAATGTAAACAAAGAGGACGCATCACGAGTCTCACTTCAAAATAGGCCTTGGTGTGGTTATATGGGGTTCTGAGCTCTGTTGAATAGTGGTCCTGTCTAGAAGGTAGGGAAAGGTGATTTGGGGTAGATCATAAACATGGAAAGTCCATTTTGTGAAGGGATAAATGAAGGAACCAAGATGCCGTTCAAAGAGCTGTGACAATCACCCGTATTCAAAGGTTTTACTCAAGATGTTCCATTGCATAAAGTAAAAAAAAAAAAATGGTTTAATGGAAAGTGTGAAAGAGCAAAAAATAAAAGGGATGAAGCATGGAAGAAAATTAAAGGAAAACCTATTCAGAGAGTGAAAGAAGAATATAAACTAGAAATTAATTAATATGTAAGGGTAAGAAGAGATAACTAGATTGAAGGAAAGTAAAGGAGTATATAAGTACCAGAAGGAAGTTTGTGGGCTTGAATAATAATCTTCAGAATGGGTTTACAACAGAATCTACTTTAAAAAGCCATAAGGATAAAAGAGAAAAAATGAGATATCGGTAATCAGGATAAATAGAGAAGAGAAAAAGGAAAAGATGAAGCAATTGGATCAGAGTAAAGCAATAGGACCAGATGACTTAGCAAGATGCATTGTGATGGAGTGTAGAAAAGAAATGTCTTGGCCAATTTATGATATAATTGTGTTCTCTGAAAACAGGAGAAGTCCCCAAACAATAGAGAAGAGCTGATGTAATGCCTATTTACAAAAATGGAAACTTAACCCGCTGGTGGATAGGTGCACCCTCTGTGCCAGCGATGTATATTTACGGCAGCTATTTAAATAAATCGCTGAGGCCATATTTTGACCGAGAGGCTTTTCATACTTTGTCGGGCCACTTTTCATATATTTACCCTTCCCTTTCACTGACCATCACCCCCCAACCAAGGCTGTAGTCACGTTATAAGTGAAATAACATGATGCTTATAATAACGCATAATCACGAGTCAATAGTGCCTAAAATTGTGTATATATTATCTACTTCTAGTTACTTATTTTTACAATATAAGTTGAAAAACAACAATTTCCGCAAGTTTACAATTAAATATTTGTGCGTCAAAACACAAAATCTGCTAATTTGTGTAAACGTAGCTTGGCTCGTAGGCTCGCACAACCCTTCATTACTTGTATCAGACCTCTATACACTCCAATCTCCTGGAGCCCACGCCCTCAGCCTCCTTAGTGCCATAAAACTACATTATACATGATGAAGAAAATTATAACTACAATTATTAGACCAAAACTGGAAGATGTACAAGTAATATGGTCCCAGTACAAAAAAAAGCGTGTTGAAATTGGAAAGAATAGAGAATAGCAATTAAGATCATTTTGAAAACCTAACATGAGGGAAGATTAAAAGAACTGCAAGTTACAACACTAAAAGAAAGAAGAGAAAGAGAAGACTTGATAAAAATATATAAATTGATGAACAACTTGGAGGAAACAGATATAAAATATCTAATAATGAAAAGAAAAGGATAGGCTGTATATTTGAGGGAACAAGAAAAAATTGGTTTGAAAGATACAAAAAAGTACAGCTTTCCCCGGATTAGTATAGATAATTTGGCAAATATAGACACGGAGACAGGACCACACTAGTGCATTTCAGGCCCTGTATTCTAAAACTAAGTAAATACACACACAATTTTATAATGCTCGATATTTTTTCAAGTAATTAAGGAAGACAATTGACAATTTGAAATGTAACATTTGTGAACATTTTGCACAGTTTATTAATAGTAAGTGACTAGAGCATCTTCCTTCATTGAACTTGAGTATGAAAGCTAATCTTTACACTGTTAGAGAGTGGCACCTTATGGTTTATGGGTGAGGATGGTGGTACATTCTGAGTATGTATGCAGGTACTCAGAATGTATAAAATTTGGGGGAAGAAAGTATTATGAACTTGAAGACCAATATAGTAAGTTTACCATACCATATTTATTACTCTTTTTTACAATACGTATTTGCAATTATTTTGTGGTATTTCAAAAACCATCGATAGCAACTACAAAAATTCACCTTATAGTTCTGTAATTGTTTTTATGAAAATTAATTTATTTAATAATGAATGACCTGATTTTTTTTCCATCTCATCTCAGGAATTGTAATTAAAACAAAAAAAAGTTGTTAAGTTGGTGCTACATTATTAGAATTTAGCATTTACATGAAGAGCTTTCACTATGTATGTATTAATATAATTTATAAATGCCAGGCAGCTATATTGTTTCAACACTTGTTATGCATTTTTTTATTCTATTTAAATTTTCCAATAGTTGATATTAATTTTTGTATTGCATTATGGTTTATATAATCAGGTCATGCTTATTCAACATTATAAAACTTTTGTGTCTCTGTATTCCCTTTGTGTGGTAAATTGTAACTAAAAGTGACAAAAGTGAATAAGTGGAAATGATTTCATGGAGAGTTTCATATACCAACAAAAGTAGAAAATGGCAGAAAGACCTTTTCTTATGTTTTAATACTATGAAACTATGCTTTGCTATATTTATGTTCTTGGCTTCTTTTTATGGATGCCATCTCTGAATTATGTGCAAAGGCATGTGAAATATATCATATATATAATACAGGCTATTTGGAATGTAACCTTCTCATCGGAAAACCTCTTGCAATACTATTCAATAAATCTTTAAATTCTGGAAGTGTCTCCGACATGTGGAAATTGGCAAATCTTACCCCAATACAAAAGAAGGGAGATAAAACACTACCAATTAACTACAGACCAATCAGCCTCACATCCGTAGTTGGTAAGTTAATAGAAACTATATTACGTGATAAGTTTACCACGTATTATAGTATTTTCTTCTCAGAAGAAAATATTATGATTAAAAATACTCAACATTGCTTTTGTAACAAACTCTCTAGTTAAACATATCTGCTTGACTTTTATAATGATGTATTCAACATTCGTAACGAGACTTTCAAAAAGCATTTGACAAAGTCTCCCATAAACAATTACCAAAAAAATGTCACGGCATAGCTGTAAACGTTAGCGCAGTGCTCTTTCCCGAGGGACAACAGATAAGATCACTGATGGTGTGCAGCACTCCCAGGGATGGGTAATTATTTTTATATTACTATATGTAGTAACGTCTGTTGAAACCACTGACTACTGTGGAATATCTATTTTTACTTCAAAACTTGCTGTTTCAATGGACAACTGATTTAATTTAATTAACCCTTAAACCGCGGGGATGTTTTGGCGTGCCTGGCCTCCCACGCGGGCATATTCACGCAAAAACATACCTCACTTCAACCTCCTGTAGCTTCTCTCCTATTAAACTCACGTTACTGAAAGAAGTATCATTGGAAGGTCCATACCCTTAGCTGTCTTTTGACGTTAATTTGAACGTTATATGAGCATTATTAGAACGAGTACGGAATTCTGAAGTAGGAACTGTGAAAACACATTATTATAGACATATCCACCCCTAATGGATTTCTTTCCTATTAGTTAGCAATAAAAAGCATCACTTTTATACCGTTTATGTGAAACACACCCGTAAAAAGCTCAATTTCCGTTTTATTGTAAAAATCAATGGTTAGCATTACTTGTTAAACTTAGCAATGGACCAGCATCCTCGCTAGAATGCAGCAACTGGTAGGCCTAGGGAGCGTGGGTTGGTATGGTTTGAAAGAAAACATGTTTACTGGACTTGAGGACAAACTAATCAAATTTGACGGCGCCTTAATTAAAAAAATGCCCTGTCCACTATTGTGGACACCCGCACTTGGAGCCCACGCACCGGGTGTCCACAATAGTGGACACCCGCGGTTTAAGGGTTAAGCAGTATTTGATCCATAGAAAATTTTTTTCAATGATAATGTTCAGTTCGTAGCAAACAAATAAGACAATTGAACAATGGATACTCACCATATATGTAATTCTTGTTCTTGTGTCTCGTCACATGTTGCCACTCCACTAATCATCTTGTAAGAGCACTAGGGGACGTATCACCTCTCCATCATCCTGAAGTGTGAAGGTAATGCATTAATGGCTTATCAGGCCTTGCCAGCAAGTAGACAAGCAAGCAAGCAGTGCCTACTCACACCTTATTGTTGTATGTAAATGATATGGTGGACACTGTTGCAGTTCGTCATAGAATTTATGAAAATGAATGGAAGAAAGAGTATGTAAACCTTGTTGGAATTATGATATGAGGGATGCTAGAAAGCAGCAAAAGGGACTGAATAGATATAACATTGGGCTCGTTTGGACGGGTGCAACACTGTAAATTTACAGTCACCACAACACACGTATGTAAGGAACAACATGAGGGGTAAGAAGAGTATCAAGATGGTATACAGGAGTGGCATATGCGGATTCAATCAATCATTGGGGGCATACACCGAGGGGCGCGTTGCCTCGCCCACCTTCGGACGATCACCCCGTGCAAGTCTCCATGCAAGCCCCCTTCTCATATCAGGTAACTCACAGCAGGAAGCATCGACTTGCCCCGGCCATGAACGTTGTGGGCGCCCCCTTGGCCTCCTCCAACCTGGGTTATCCCTTTCAGAAACAACCAGAGAAGCAGGATCAGCTCCTGGGTAACGTGCCACATGCCCATATAGCCGGAGTTGACGTTGGCGGACTATGGTGGTAATAGGCCTTGATTCAGTCTCACGTCTCATGACAAAAATATAGAAATGACCTACCCTAAATCTACACAATATAACGTATAAATATTATTTGGTTTACTTCACGAATTCGGGGACTGGTTGGCTCTGTGGTACAGTGCTCGGCTCGTGACCTAAAGGTTGCGAGTTCGATCCTATAGCATTAGCCCATGGCAGGTTCTTGGTGAGAGTGGTAGCGCGGTCTCATTAACCCTAGCAGAATTATACTATATGCTCTATAGATGCCTAGTTTGGGAGTATTATTTAATCACGATATCAAAACCTCTATCCAAGGATTTATATCTTCATTGCCTCGTTATCTACCACCTTTATGGCAACACGCTGGCATACTGCTACTCGCAGGCCTTTCTATATGCTTTTATTAAGTTAACTGACACATGACTTAACACCACAATGCAAGAACCGGCTTTATATTACACCACAAAACACTCGGCCTTTACATTTATCAGCCATCTACGGCATATTATTGATTCCCTAACACGCATAATATGCATATAGATAATAGATTTACCTTCAAAGCGTTGTAAAAGTCCTATCTCAGGGAATAATTGATCATAATCCAGCGATGCTCTCACGTCGCCTCCTCAAGCCAGACTGTTGTCAAGAGACGGGGCGGCGCAGACGTCATGAAGCATTTGAAGCATTTGAAACACTTGAAACACTTGATAATGCTAGTTAACAATTTTAGAGACCAGCCGAGCTTTTCAGGGGAAATTTTATTCATCTGATTTATCTAGCTCAATATAATGTGCATTACCTTAATTCCTTTACCTTATTCAGAACCATATAAAAAAAAAAGTAATACATGAATGATATCTTATCCGCCAATGTGCCAAGAATTTGAATGTTTATAAGATGATTGTAATAACTGATGTCCACGGGGCATTAGACAATTTCCCCGGTATTTCTGGATAATAAGTCCGCCTCCCCGATTCCCCACCAACATCCCCTATCCCTTCAAACAAGCTTGGGGGCCCGTGGGGAATCGGGGTTTTTTTGGGGGGATGAAAAATAAGCGAAATATGGGCCTTCAAAAATCTAAGAAAATTTCCCCGAAAATTTCGAACTTCCCTAACCTAACCTAACCTAACCTAATCTAGCCTGGGGGCTGCGCCCCCCCTGGACCCCCGCGCTAGGACATTAACCTAACCTAACCTAACCTAGCATAACCTAATCTATCCGGGGTGCTGCGCTCCCCCTGGACCGCCCCGCTAGGACATCAACCTAACCTAATAAAGGACTTCAAAAATTATACCGTTATGACTTACCGGTGTGGTGTGGTGTGGATATTCTACACGGCACTCCTTCCCGCACTTTTCACAAAGTTTCTTCTCAGGCAGTAAACCGTGTCTCATTAACAGTTTCAGTAACCCTTCACAGTCCTTGAAATACGTTCCACAAAAATCACCATAGGACAAATAACATCCTTCACAAGAAACGGGAAGATGTTCGTCACGTCCTACTGCGTTGGTAGCCATATCAACAACTGACAATGAGCCTGTATCGGAACACCTGACGTGTCCCTAAAACAGATGAAAAGCGTAACTGAACCTAGCGTGGAAAGTTGTAATCGGTTGCGGCACGAATGGCAGTCACGAGTGGCAGCGCGATTAGAGGGTTCAGTTCTATAGATATCATGAAATCCTTATATGCCGCTATCCACAAATCCCAGTCATAAACAATAGAAAATCATTTCAATGTTTACTTTTAACTGGTGCAGAGATTGCTGGACTTAGAAACTGTTGAATTTCGCCACACTCTTGAGTGCTATTACGGCTACACTAGAAACAGGCACCTCATTTTTTTTTCCTTTTACGGCATGATTACCGAGTCTTCTACATGATATGTGAGTTTCGTGTTTGTACGTGACACGGACCTAATATCCAGATTTTCCGAAAAATGAAAAACAGGGAGGGAGTAAATAAGCTAAAGGCAGAAAGTACAGTGTACGAAGATGCATTTCAACAGGCTGAGGTGATTAGTGCTTTCAGAATTTAGAATGAATAATATCATAGCAACGAAAAATTTAATGGAAAACATTAAAGTAGATGTAAAATAAGTAAAAAAAAAACCTGATGGTAAGCCAAGATATCAGAGAAGCGCCGGATCCAGATGGAATGTTAAACAAGACAAAAAAATAACAGAAACCCAAATATAGAGGCACACTTAAACACGACACAAAATTACAAGAAAACCCAAAAATAGAGTCACACTTGAAATAAAGCACAAAACAAAAAAACACGGCAATAGAAGAGATACTGACGGGCTATTTAGGAAAAGCGATGGTAATACTTACATCTCAAAGTCCCCGATTGGTAAATCCACGTATTAGAAAGGCGATAAGAAAACTGAAAGACACAAATAACACTTAAGTAAAGGCTTCGAATACCTTATTGGAACTACCAAAAGTCCACACCCGGCAGAAAGCTCGTCTGTATCCTCACTGGCTTACATGCGGCGGGCAGCTCGCTGTAACCAGCTTGATACATTGTTCAGTTTGGCTTGCACAATATATATATATATATATATATATATATACACATGATAATGGAGAAACATGGTAATGCTACTATGGTGACTGTAGTGGACAATGACAAAAGCACGTTCTCCAGTATCCTTTATTGTGACTACAAAAAAAAGTGCCGATGACGACTGTACTGGCAGCGGGTTGGACGTGCACTGCTGCTCCACCTCGCCAATCGCCCGGCCTCACCTCCTGCTCGTTATCCCCCTTCTTCCAAACACTGACGTCACAACTGCCTGGTTATAACACACATACACACACACACCCTTGTCAATACCCTCGTTCCATACAAACACGTGAATACCCGTTACATACACACAAGTTAACACGCTCGTTATACACACACATACACTCGTTACATACAAATCCATTACAGTGACTATTCAACTCATATCTATTCTTATGATTTTTTTTTCATCAATGTATATAGTGTTCAGAAATTCTGCAGAATTGTCAATACTTGTAATTAGGGATCCCATTCCAGGTAAATTAGCTTCCTTTGTGTTCCCCCAACCCGGCTGACTCCCCGTTTTTTTTGTTTTTTTATTCATATGTAGTGTCAGGACAATCAAGTTCGACTAAACACCATCTAGGGCATGTTGATTAACATGACCTGATTGGCAAGAGGTCGTGTAATTTAAGTGTCCTGCCAGTGGTTCCATCCCATTCCACTCACTGACATGGCTTCCCTTTAGATCAAAATGTAATGGTTTTTAATCATGAAGCATTATACTTTCCCTAAGGATGGTAAAACATTGTGAACGAACGTCGACAAACAGGTTAGTATAGTTGAGAGTGCTGCCTACCTACCCCGGAGTGCAGATTTATCCATATCCAATTCTTCATGTATCATACGAGTACCTTTCTTCAGACGTATACCCTTTTATCTCATCTCTCAGTTTTATTTCTTCAAATTCATTACATGTTGCATAGGTAAATGAATGATTAGTTTATGCTCAAAACTTTTATTAGTCATGTTATTTTGCCCAAAGTTAGCAAAGTAAAACTATAAATAAAACACACGCTCACAAGTACCTGGAAAGAAATAGAGTCCACCTGGAGCAGCTCAGGTGAGACACACCTGCTTGCTACGCGCGTGGGGATGGGGGTAGGGGAGGGCGACCCTGTTCCCCCAACCCGCGCACCATATCTCTCTCTCTCTCTCTCTCTCTCTCTCTCTCTCTCTCTCTCTCTCTCTCTCTCTCTCTCTCTCTCTCTCTCTCTCTCTCTCTAACACACATATGTAGTGAGATAGCATACAACACAATATCGTACACACACACACACACACACACACACACACACACACACACACACACACATACACACACACACGCGCACGAAAATGGCTTGAGCCCATTGTTTAAAATTTTTCATTGAAGTTGGAAATTACTTGGCTTAAACAGTCATATTTAAATAATAACAGACTGAAAAGATAATACAAAAGGAGGAAACAATCATGGTGGTGGCGGGTTTCCTCCCGGGGC
This sequence comes from Metacarcinus magister, assembly GCA_029783475.1. NCBI lineage: Eukaryota > Metazoa > Arthropoda > Malacostraca > Decapoda > Cancridae > Metacarcinus > Metacarcinus magister. The sequence goes on from JAPQNM010000040.1 coordinate 2,349,798, forward strand.
AGCGCAGGGTGGCCAGCCGAGGGCGGGGAAGAGCTAGGGCCCCAGCCGGAGTAGGGCGTGGGGGCACCTCTACCCGAACCTTTGCTACTTACCAAGAATACTGAGGTGAAAGCCTGCCATGCCCACAATCCCACCTGCCTGCCTAGCTGCTGACCACACTCCGCTAACTAGACCAGAAGGCACAGTGGGCGGAGGGGACAACAACCAGCCAGCACCAGAGTCTCTGTCACCCAATAGCAACTTTACTTCTTAATCAAATATCGACGAGTTCGTGGCGTGTTATGTAAGAATTAATGGCTCCGTATTCTAGATTATCACGTGACGGTTATCTTCTCATTTTTATATAAATTGGATAATCAACAGCCAATTCCGTGCTTTTGGTAGCCCACACCTGCTGGACCAAGATGGTGGTGGAGAAGGTGGAGATCAGACGTTCTGTAAGTGGCATGTAGAATACGGTGGGTGGAAGGAGAGACTGAGGGAGACGAGAGGAAATCTGCATCCATTAGATTATAGGAAGGGATCATTCGGGAATCGTCCACCGAGAGACACTCAGCCAAAACAAGTAAAGGGCGAGGGAAGGCAATGATTTAAGTAGCATCCGGCAGGCCAGACAGAGACCAGACAGGAATGGTAAGGGTGTAGAGGGAGGGAGGCTCGTTAAACTGACATGGCCGATACATACAGGTACTCCTCCGTGAAAATGACTGTATTTCTGTATTCGAATATCGACATCAATCGTCAGTATCATGCAAATTCATGAATACATAACTATACAACGATAAGGTTCAAGGAGAAATTCCTGGACGTAAAGGTATTGAAAAAGGGGGATGAAAAGGAAAATAAATATCGCTGGGCCACTGTGGGTGAGCTTGGAGGGGGGGGGGTTGAGGAAATTCTTACCAGGCTGTTGAGGAGTAAGGAGGAAGATAGATATAGGATAGTCAGGCCCTTGAAAAATAATTGTTAGGATTAAAGAAGGGCTCGCCAGGCGCTCCTACTGCATCGCCAACCAACCAACGCAAGCTAAGGCGGCAGGCGGGTGGTGGGGGAGGCATGAAATGAATGGGTGATTTTAATTATTACTAGATGGTGGAGACGAAAACAAGCGTGTAAACAAATGCAATAGTTACAACAATTGTAGTAGTAGTAGTAGTAGTAAAAGTGGTAGAAAGATTGGTAGGAATAGTATTAGTATCAATCACAATAGAAATAATAGTAGTGGTAGTAATATTAGTATTAGCAGTATTATTATTAGTAGTATTAGTATCAATAGTAGTAGTAGTCGTAGTAGTAGTAGTAATAGTAGTAGTAGTAGTAGTAGTAGTATAGTAGTAGTAGTAGTAGTAGTACTAGTAGCAACAAAAACAACAATAGTAGTAGTTATTGTTGCAGTAACAGGAGAAATAGTGGTTGTAGTAGTAGAGTAGTAGTAGTAGTAGTAGTAGTAGTAGTTGTGAGAGAGAGAGAGAGAGAGAGAGAGAGAGAGAGAGAGAGAGAGAGAGAGAGAGAGAGAGAGAGAGAGAGAGAGAGAGAGAGAGAGAGAGAGAGAGAGAGAGAGAGAGAGAGAGAGAGAGAGAGAGAGAGAGAGAGAGAGAGAGAGAGAGAGAGAGAGAGAGAAATTTTTTCAAGAAGTAATAAACCTGGAAGGATAAGGAAACACAGGAAGGGAAGGAGAGAAAAACTGTATTCTTAATTCAGAGACAATACTAAGTGTCTGCCAGGAGGAAGAAGAGGTGGTCAAGGAGGTGGTAGAGAATGAGGATGGGGATGAGGAGGAGGAGAGAGCAAATAGGCTTGAGGCGTGGGAGTGGAAGTGACTGAGTAGTAGTAGCACTGTATTGAGGATCCAGTGTGGGTGAGGAGGGAAACAACGATTATCAACAAATTATTCCGAGGGAGAAAAATGGAAGTGAAAAGGATTACTTCGGGAAATAAAAAAAATGAAAAATACTTGTTGATGCAAGGTCGGTAAGTTTTCGAAACGAAAGGAATATAAATCAAAATATTATAAGCAATTCAAGAAAGAAAATGTTATTGCATGAATAATTTATATAATCTATTACTATGGATAAAATGTTTACCAAGTTTGCCAAAGCGTTAGGCAAAGTTAGGAAAGTTTGCCAAGCGTTAGGCAGTGAGTAAGGAGGATGGTGGCAGAAAGAAAAGGTATGGACCACAGTCTGGACTACAAGGGCCATCTCAGTTTTGGACACTAAAAGGGGAAGGTAATCTATGGAGCAAACTTCCACACATGATTAAAACTATTCTGTAATATTATTTAAAGCACTTAGTCAAAATCACAAGCATTGTGATGGTGGCGGCCGACCTGAGCCAGGTGGCGGCCAGAGAAGTGTTACATGTACTGGTACTGTGGCTGGTACAAAACTGCTCTCAAGGCAATCAAGTGACGAGAGTCCTTATTGATGGGAAGTCCAGAAGTGTTGAGGTGCACTGAGGTGGTGGGCCGGTGGGGCCCGTCCTAGCAGAGACCCCGTGCCCTTTGGTGCCCACAGCGATCACTGTCGACACTCACGACTTCCCCTTGGGCTGGAGTAGGGCGGGGTCTGGGGGACAACTAGCGCCCCAAGAACGTGTTAGGACGACCACCATCGTCTGCACTGCGACGAGTCGATGATGTCTTTGAGCCTCTGAGCTTGACGCAACACAGCAAAATTGCAGCACGAGCAGTTAGTGTCCTATCCAGGCCGCAGACAGACAAAAAAGAGAGCACCCAATGAAAAAGCCTCACACTCTGCTTGATAGCAACATTGCAGGTTGCAAATGTCGTTGAACGTTCTGCACGAGTTGACAAGGGGCGTGTAGTGTTGGGCTGTGGCTGCTACAGGCACAGGGAGTGTTTGATCCCTTGGTGATGGCGGGATGACGCCAATGAATTCCTGGGGATGGCGATGAGGTGGTGAGATAGGGATTTTGACCCCAGGCTCCCCACTACCCGAAGCTGTCGAGGCTAGCCATAGAGCCGCGGCGGGTGAGCGTCGGCAGGGACACCAGGGAGGACGTGCCGAATAACTTGTACCATCCAATCACAATGTTGGACAGGTCAAGATCATCCAGCATTATCTGTGCCAGTCCCATGAACACTTTCCTGCCTTCCATTCTCCCGTAGTCGCCCCACACCGTCACCTGAGGGGGCATATTGCGTTGTACACAAACACAAACACACACACACACACACACACACACACACAGTCAAACTCATCAACGACCACTATTACCTCACCTAGTCTTTAAACTAGTCACTCAGTACCCTATTTTAAATTGTATATATTTTGCTTTTTTAACTCTATTTTATGAATTTTATAATCCAGATTTGGTGTTTCTTTTACTTTTTTAACTTCTATTTCCAATGTTAATTTTCAGCCGTTGGCTGTATGTATGCCTGATAAATAAACCGTTAATTATTATTATTATTATTATTATTAATATATATATATATATATATATATATATATATATATATATATATATATATATATATATATATATATATACACACACACACACACACACACACACACACACACACACACACACACAACACACACACACACACACACACACACTTGAAGAAACGTGATCACTACCATCACTGCTACACACGCACACCTGACAAACTAGCTATTTTCCATCTTACAACTACCTCTTCCTCCACAACTTTCTCATATCACTGCCCTCTAACGCTCTTCACCCACGTTCAGCACAAACCTGGAGGATGCAGCCCTGGTACCGCTCATGGAAGATGAGCTGCTGTTGGTAGAGAGGATCCAACGTGCGACGGGCAGTGGCAGTCTTCGCCTTCGCTACACATTTCTTTCCCGCCACGAGGTAAACCTTTACGTAGGGAGCTGGAAAAAAAAAATTATATATATATATATATATATATATATATATATATATATATATATATATATATAATGTATGAAATGAACCAGAAGTTCCATGGGTGATTGGAAGCTAAAAGTTTGGATACTGTCATTAATGTATGACACCAAACATAAATCACCAACAGACTAACAAGACCAATCAACACCCACAAGAAAGAATTGCCGGAGCATAAATTTGAATTTCTTTATAGAGCAAGTTTGTCTAAAAAGGACGCAAGGAGGGAAGAATGGCAAAAGAGCTACTTACCAGGCAGTACTCTGGCCCCACTCTTACATTGTAGGCCTCGGGCACGAATGACCTCCACTTCTAGTTTGTTCTTTCTATCACACATGGATAACTGGATGTCGCCAAGAGCCGGGGTCGCCAGCACCTGGCGTCCCACCAGCTGGCCTTGTCCAAGACCCTCGATGAACTCACTCAGCTGCCCATCGGTGCCCAGACGCATGGAGGGCACTCGGCTGACAGGACAGGATGCAAGTCAGAGGCAGGAACAAGCATACACATGCGTTTTGGGGGAATGAAACAAGTAATCCAGGAAATATAATCAGTATATATGCAATCCAAAGTTCTTTTAATGTAAATTAATGTATTTTATTAAATATTACATTCACAAGGGATACGTGCTAGTAAGGGTTAGTATAACTGATTATTTGTTAAGGCCCTAAAACTCTGAAGGAATGCTTGAAGTGCAATGGGATTGTGGGTAAGAGGCATTCTAATTGATAAATGATTCAGAAAAAAGGGTACAACTGAGGGCATTCAGGGTCCACTAAACAAATGGAACACTAACATCACTACGGACTGTTAAGAAACATCAAATGGTTAGATAGAAGTGGTGATATTGGTAGTAGTGGTTTTGGTATTGGTGGAGTAGTGGTGGCGGGTTACGTTAAGCTTCTACAAGCACTGAGGGAGTTCATGCGGAGAATAATGAAAGGCCTTACGGAGGTGTAGAGTGGGTAGGGATAAGGGCGGGACATCCAGATAAGCATCAGCATCATCATTAGCAGTAGCAATATATCAACACGCAGCTATAACATTCACTCGGTGTCTACGTACACTACTACTGGCTACCACTGGTCAAGCTCGCGTCACTAGGGCTCGCTCAAGACTGGGGGACACCGTGGCAACACGGTCCTCATGAGAGCACAGTTATGATGACATTTGAAAGAAAAAACAGCATGCCAACTGGCAACTTGTAAGTTATTCCGTAAGATGTGAATTACATAAGTTTCAGGGAGATACTAATGAATTTAATCAAAGAATGCAGTTTCTTAAATCATTGCTAGCTTAAAAAAATGAATTTTGACTTTTTCCTTTTAATAATAAAGTTGTTCAAAACAAAACTATGCTTCGTGAGACTGCAGGGCCAGTGTGTGACAATGTACGCTGCGGCATTGACTAATGTGTTGCTCGAGGGAGTATACCGTTTGCGGACTTTGGAGG
>JAPQNM010000040.1:2360152-2367652 GCA_029783475.1 Metacarcinus magister
TCTAACCGGGTACTTCTCGCAGGGAACATTAATTAGCATTAGTGGGAAGCAGACACATTCATTGTTAATCCTTATAAGAAATCAATTCATAATAATCAATGTGAATGACGTTTTATGTACAAAAAGGAAATTCACATCAACGTGTAAAGCATTTGTTGTATTCAAACCTACATTGTCAAATCATATTACATTATACATATTACTGTATTATTCAAATTATGTTATTTGTATTATTTAGCCAATCACTAAAATATTTATATATAACCTCATCTTGAGGTTAGTAAAAGTAAGAAAATTGTCCAGAAAAGTAATTTTTCTTTGCAGGTGTGAAAACAAAATGCAGAAGTGATCACGTTCAAGTAGGGACAGGACGCTCACATGCATCAAACGTTTCCTTCCTACGTTGATCTCCCGCGCACTTTCATTCCACTTCCATTTTTATTAGTTAAATACGAATAGGGTCTTTCACTGCACTGCACTATAGCACATTCCATCTAAGGAAATAAAATGCAGTTCGAAAACCGTCCCAAATTGTCCCAATCCGTGCATTCCTTTTACATAGCAAATAGGTAACTGATATATAATATTGGTAAAGACAACAAAAGTCTTTGAAAAATAATAAAATACATTGTATTTACCTTTTTCCAATCATAAATACATGTAACAAGTATTATGGTTCTGCTGATATAATAAACAAACATGGCTACGGCAAGAGGCAATGTCCTTCCACGTAGCAAAGTAGTGTATCACACCAGTATGTAATAAAGACATATTAGTGTGTAGTGTAGAGATAAACTTTGACCCAACATCTTTTTCTTAACTAATAACGAAACGATGATATAGATGATAATGTTCTTACAACAATGATCAACTGATTACAGATCTGAACGTTTTTTTAATATTTTTATAGGCAAACAGTTAATATCTAAATTTAAATGTTTTGAAAAAAGGTAAATGCAATTAAATATATTGTTTCCAATGTGTTATGCTGTCGTTAGCATTATTATTTAATCATTTGTTTCAAGGAATGCACGGATTGAGATAATATGGGAAAGACTAACCGAACGGCAATTTCTTTCCTGAGATGGAAAGTGCTATAGTGCAATAGCTTCATATTTTCTTAACTTCTCAAAAAAGCTTTATAAACCTTAATTAGTGTCCTTTCACACAATGGCAATTTGACATTCAAATAACACTTTCAGTTCCTCTCAATTTTAGCATTTGCTCAACCGATCATTACCTCGCCTAATTATGTTACCATTCCCTGTCATTCAGTGCTACTCTATGCCCACCCGAGGACCCCTAGGAGAGGAACACACCAGTCCTACCAGTGTCAGAGAGCTTAGAAGTAGAGGAGGACTTCTTGGACAGTCCTCCACTTGGCCCCTGCTTCCCGTTGGTCACTCGTCGCCGCTCCTTACCGTCCACAGTGAGCATCCCAGTGGCAGAGTCACTCAGGCTTCCTTCTGTAGGGGAGGAGATACGGGTTAGGATCCACTGTGTTATGTTTTTACCACTGGGAATCACAAGATGCACGCCCAGCTCGTTATTGTCATAATGCTGAATATTAAAAACGACAATACTCATACTTAATGTCGACTATTGTGCACGAAGGGAATACATATGAGAGGCTACGGGGATTTGCATAGATACCGTTGATGAAATTATAGAAAGATACTGCTCCATACTCTAAGTGAACTAGCTTTGATGCGATGTATCAGCAGCTGAAATTAATGTTTGAATTGTCAAAAATTTTCCATTTGTAATACATATGTTTTGATCGTTGAAAATGCGGGTCTCAAGACCTCTCATGTTCAACATTTGATATTTAATGTTAATATGAATTTGCTTTCTTCCATGCATGAGAACAATTACTCAAAACAGTATATCGAATTCATATATTTTGAAATGATATTGGAGCAACTCAGCCGCCTTAACAGAGCTGCAGGCTAGACAAGCCAGGGACACCAGCTGCTTCCTCGCCAGCTGTCGCCTGCCCAGCCAGACTTAAACAAGAAATTCTACGTTATATCTAATAGAGTGAAGTCGTATAAACTCCCCATCACTTACTCTACAGCCTCTCTTACCACCAACTAGTTGTTGAACACTACAAATTACGACCTCAGAGATTAACCAATATTTAGCTGTGAACTGGACCAGGTGCCTAAAGTCGAGAATCGTGCCGCCGAGATGCGTTCCAAGGAGTGAGTTTAGTTGAGGTCTTTGGCGACCATCGGGAAGTGGAAAAAGAAATTACCCCACTCTCGTAGGTGGAGGGAAAGGGATGGCGGCTGTGCTAGAGACTCGTGGGGTCAAGCAACGCCTGAACCCACCTCTAGAGTCCGTTGGGTCTAAATTGATCGCAGGAACAAAAATGAAGGCTATAAACAATATGGCACAATTCTCGGGTGGACAAAAATATATTAGTAAAAACGTGCTAAATGTAAAAAATAGGCACGGGGATGCACCAACGAAGACAGAGTTAGCGAATGAAAGGAAATAACAAAGTTGAAAGTGGTGCGCACAAACTCACACACTCCTGGTGTAGAGTACTGCAGTTAGTGAGCAAGAAAAAATATTGTTTAATCCGATGCAGTCGCAGGGATTGGGTGCGAGTGTGGCCACCACCCTTCACAAACCAACGAAGCCAACGGTAGCGATTGTTAATGAAACTGTTACTACTCTAAGGGTGTGCTTCAATGGGAATGGTGGTGGTGGTGAGTGGTGGTAATGGTGGGGGTGGTGGTGGTAGTGGTAATATAGAGTAGTGGTAGTTGTACGTGTGGTAGTAGAAGTAGAAGTAGTACACTGTAGTAGTAGTAGTAGTAGTAGTAGTAGTAGTAGTAGTAGTAGTAGTAGTAGTAGTAGTAGTAGTAGTAGTAGTAGTAGTAGTTGTTGTTGTTGTTGTTGTTGTTGTTGTTCATTATTATCATTGTAGAAGTAGTAATATTAATGAATAGTGTGTGGTGCTTCGTTAGTGTGGGTGTTGGTAGAGGAAATTGTAAGATTAAGATTTCCTATTATGGCTTTTGAAATTTATGTAATAAGGATTGTTGTAATAAGGATTGTTGTAGTAAGTGTGTATGTAAAGATGAAGGTGAGACAGTCATGATGGTAGTGGTCTGGTTTGAAATCAGAAATAAGGAGGAAGCAATGACAGGACATGAGACTGCAAACGTCACAACAAAAGTGGTGAAAATGATGGTGATTGTAGTAGTGTTCGTACTAATTGTAGCAACAGCAGGAACAGCAGCGGTAGCAACAGTAGCGGTGGTGGAAGTGGTGGTAATGGTGGTGGTGGTGGAGGTAGTGATCAGGACAACGCAATAAACAGTGTTGGTGAAGGTGGTGGGGCGGAGCAGTGGTGGTGGTGGCGGTGGTGGGATGGAGCAATGTGCCCTCGCTTACCCATCCTCTCCTTGGTAGGCCCAGTAGTGGAGGCCCCAGCGACCGCCTCCTGAGGGCTGGTGGAACCCTCAGCGCTGTACTCTCCCTCAGGGCACTCCACCACCTCCTCCTCCTCCTCCTCTTCCTCCACCTCCTCCTCTCTCTCCTCATCCTCTTCCGCCTCCTCCTCCTCCACCACCTCGCCCTCCTCACAGCCCTGCTTCGCGATGACACCACCTTCTGGTTTCCCTTCCACCTCCTCCGCAGCGCCTGGGTCTTGACTCTCTCCGGCTTCCTTATTTTCTCCCTGTGCTTCCTCCTCTGGATGGCATGCGAGGGATGGGCAGGACCATGGAAGGAGGAGTCGAGAGGGAACCAGGAAGAGGGTGAGGAGGGATGAAGGATCGGGAGAAGGAAGGAGTGGGAGTCAGGGAGAGCAGAGAGCGCACGAGTGAGATGATGAGAGCGAGAGTCGACCTCCTGGACTATTCGGCACACCAGGCATACTAACACCAACTATTCCATGCATGATTCCACTATTCCAGTCCAGATAACATGGTAAAATAAATGTATAGAAAAAAAATCATAACCATAGTCGTTATAGCAGAGCAGTTGAGGTAATTTAATCAGAAAAAAATTATATATATATATATATATATATATATATATATATATATATATATATATATATATACGTTGCACGGGGGGAACAAGACAGAGGCACACTACGAGATTATAGGGCAGAGTCTTTAAGTGTTATTTGAGGGAGATGAGGGGGAAGGCAGGGGTTGAGATGAAAGAACATGAGAGTAAGTCGTCAGGCAGAGATAGTCGGTAGCAGGGGGAGGTATGGAAGGGGTGGGGAGAGAAGGAGAGACTGACATTCATGGAACAGGCAGAACATCGAAGGCGGACAGAGGCATGACAGAGGCTGAGTGTAGCCCTCTCCCACCCATCCTGTTGTGAGGAATGGGGAGAGTGGGAGGACAGAGAACACGTGGGGGGTTTAATGGGGACTGGTTGGGGTTGTGGGGGAGGGCAGCGGAGTCGGGCATGCCAGGCGGGTCAACATACCAGCTTTTTCCGTCTCTGGGACCTCGCTGGTGGAGAGGCTCCTGCCCAGCTGGCCGCGCTTGCTGGCCCCGCCGATGCTCACCCCCGTTGGCCCGAAGGCGGTGGTCCGGTGGCTAAACTCACTAGCAGGATTAGAAGAAGGGTCTACATCAGCATCTGCGCGAGGCTCCGTACTAGGGGGACTATTGGCGTCAAATTCAAAGTACTCAGGGTGCTCATTAATACTAACTGAGGAACTGTGGCGAACTCGGGGGGTCAGGGGTCTGTCTGTGTCCGGGATCTCGCCTTCCAAATGGTCTGTGTCGAAGGGATGGTGGTGGGGTGGGGGTTCTGCTACATTATAGGACGGGTCTGCAGCACGGGTCTCGTGGGCGGCGTAGGAATGAGCGTGGGGGGTATTAGTGAGGTGTGCATGAGCGAGGTCGTGAGGGTGCGAGGTATGGTGCGGGTGAGAAGCAGCGTCGCGTCGGTGGTCAGGTGGTCGCCTCGGGTCATGGAAGGGAAAAGTGGGATCGTAACTGGGGTGGTGCATGTCTCTGAATCTGAGATCCTCCCCTTCATATGAATCCCCACCATGGTCATCGTACAGCCTCCTGTCTCTGAAGTCCCGCCGGATACCGTAGTGTTTTCTGTCTTCCGCCTGCCCCTTATAACCCCGCTCAGGTCCTTCACTACCGTCCCGGTATGGATCGTGTCCCTGGTCCCTAAACCTGTCTTGGTCCAAAGAAACACAGCTCCGAAATCTGTCTTGTTCAATGGTATCTGCTCGGTAGTCTCTCTCTCCCATCTCCAGCCTCTCTCTGTATTTTTCTTCGGTTACAGAGCTCCATCTTTTGTACCTGTCCTTTTCTATAGCTCCGTATTCTTTGTATCTCTCTCGCTCCATAGCACCGGCATCTCTGTACCTCAATTCTTCTTGTTCCTTGTATCGTTCTTTTTCCAAAGGAATTTCTCCTCTATATCTGTCCTGATCAACGTTCCTCTGTCTATAGCGCTCATCCTTCGGAATATCATCTCTGCTCCTTTCTCTCTCGGGGCGCCTCGGTCTAGCTCCAGTAGAGGTTTCTGGATAAGGCGGCTCGCGGTACCTGATCTCTTCTCTGTCACCACCCCTGAGGTCTTGGTCCTGATACCTTCTATCGTCCCTATCTCTTAAGTCCTCAAGGTACCTTCCTTCATCGCGGTCTTGGTATCTGCTGTCCATTCTCGTGTCTGGTTCACGATAGCTGCCATCCTCCTTCTGTTCTTCCCGGTACCTTTCCTCATCCCTCAAATCCTGGAATCTTCCCTCAGCTCTTGGATTATGATCTCGGTAGCCTGTCTCGACTACTACCTCTCTCTCTTGGTAACTTTCTTCCTCCCTTGGCAGAGGTTCCTGGCATGCAATGTCTTCCCTCTGGAGGTACTCCTGGTATCTGGGGTCATCCCTTGAACCATGTTCCCGATACCGTACTTCTTCCCTGGAGCCAAGCTCTCGGTACCTGACCTCGTTCCTGGGATGTTCCACGTACCGGGCTTCAACTTTGTGGCCATGTTTTCGGTGCCTAGTGTCCTCCCTAGAGGCATGTTCTCTGTATCTGGCTTCTTCTCGAGGATTGTGTTCACGAGATCTGGTCTCACTTATATGGCCGGGGTTCAGGTTTCTTGCTTCATCATGAGAGCTGTGCTCTCTGTACCTGACCTCTTCCCGAGAACCATGGTCTCTGCATCTGACTTCTTCCTTTGAGCTGGGGTCAAGAAACCTGATTTCATCTCGGGGATCCTGTTCCCGAAACCTGATCTCTTCCCTCGATCCGTGTCTACGATACCTATGTTCATCCCTTGGATCAGGCTCACGGTACATGGCCTCGTCCCTGGGGCCCTGTTCCACGTACCTGCCCTCATCTCTTTCGTCGTGTTCCAGAAATGTGGCACCATCTTCAAGCACCTGAGAATCCAAAGGCCGCCTGTCTTCCCCCAAATTGCTATGGCGGAGCCGTGTGTCTTCGTGGTCCCTGGCTCTGGCCTGATCGTAGTGGTACTGACGGCCTTCCGCCGATCGTCCATCATAAGCGTCAACAGGTCGACTGTCTCGGTCGCTCTCAGGTTCAACCAAGCCGTGCCTACGCTGTTCTATAGGAATAAACACGTCATCTGAGCTGCCTGACTCATACTTTTCTTGTGCTATGGCCCCATCGAGGACACGTGAAAGGGCTGGACTAGAATGCACCCCCCTCACTGCCTCCAAGGGCGCCCTTCTGTCTCTTGAAGGGGTTTCTCCCAAGTTGGGCTCGCGAAGAATGCTATACATCCTTTCTTGTTCTCCTCTGGGCGGTTTCCAGTTTACCTTTTCCCGTAGACCTTTACTAGGACCTTTGAACAAGGCGCTCTCAGTGTTTGCTCTCATTATTACTTTGCGTGAAGGTCCAGTGGAGGGTCGTCGAGCCCTAGGAAGAGTTTGACTGCAGCCTTCCTGCATTGTCAATGACGAGTGTTGAGAAAGTTCAGGTGCTTCCGCTGGGTGCTGTTCATCCCTGATGAACTCCAACTCGGAGTTCCGCTGATCTACTTGTTCCAAACTAAAAGAGCGATCAAGAGAGCGGTCTGGGAGGAACACCTCTGTTTCTGCTCCGCTATAATCTGAATCATACCCGTAATAGGTTCCTGCACTGTGGCCGTCTGTCAGGCGGACGGAATTGCACCGCCGATACAGACCTCTGGCAGCATCAGGAGCTTGCTGCTGTTGTTGTTGCTGCTTCTGCTGCTGCTGATCTTGGGACACCTGCGTGTACCCGTCAGGGACTGCCCGAGACTTTCGCACATAAGGGTCCTGTGTGTGTTCACTTACCACAAAGTCAGACTCATAAGGCACTGATTTATCAAGAGAAAGTGAGCTTCTGGAAAAGGGGGGAGGCTCCTGCAACCGTTTTCTTAACACCTCGTCTTCATAAGTTACAGTTTTTCTAGGAGGCGGACGAAGCGAAAAATCCTCGCGAGTTAGGGATTTCGAGCGGGCGCGATTGGAAAATTCCCACGCCTCGGGAAAGTAATCGGCATCCT